>JAITYX010000098.1:0-305000 GCA_021018815.1 Talinum fruticosum | reverse complement strand
AATCAAATGAATACAAAATTTTTACTAATAGGATGCAGTATAATTAGATGAAAAACATCAACATAAAAATAAAGAATTTTGATTAAAAATTAAATTTGATCTAATGGATCGGTATACTTTTCGTTAATAAGAGTAGAGTTTTTATTTGATGAAAAGGGTGCCAAAACTAATGACTTGATGTCATACTCTTTATCATGATAAAAGTAATTTATATTTAAAATTCAATAATTAAGACTTGTCACATATAAAACATTTGATGTGTGATTAAGTAGGGGTGGGCCATGGGCATATGATATGAGTATGTAATTAACTCATCAATAATAATAATAATGCATGCATGAAATGATAATTAAGTAATTAATAGTAATTAAGAATTAGTAGATTGAAGAAGGAAGGAAGGTATTAAAAAATAAAGGGAAAGAAGACGTATTTGAGATGATTAAAATTAAGCAGAAAGATTAGTTGTTAGATTCAGCGTGAATGGCTGGCTTATCTGGAGGCCTAGGTAGTTAGAGAGATTAATAATAATGTGAAATAATATATATAATGGACGCCTAAAGCTAAGGTTTGGTGTTTCTAATTAACACCCCTCGCTCACCATTATCTGTATCTTTTGTTGTTTAATGATGAAATAATTAAACCTCAATTATTCATTTCTTATTCTTTCAAATGACATGTCATGTCACTGCATTTTCATCTTTCTTTTTCTCTTTAATCTTTAGTGAGTCTTATAAAAATCTGTTCCTTGTAAAAAGTAAATTACAATGGGCTAATTTTAAAAAAAAAAAAATACAGAGTAATAAAACGGAAGTGAAATATAAACTAACAAGTACGGGTTATATTTTAAATTCGGTCAGAACTACAAAAAAAAACTACAAATAAAGGAATAAACTATTGAACGGAACTATAATTACTTTGATGTATTTTAATAATTTTTTAATAATAAATAGACCTTATAAAGAGGTAAACATTAGAAGAAAAAAATCAATAAATTGTTCAACCCACCAGAGCACATTACAAGAGAACATATATCGACCTTCTATGAATAATAATGTATGTAACAACAATAATTTTCTGTAGATATATATGTGGTAATGAAATTTGTGAAGATTTAAATATAGGTAAGCGTTACCTTTAAAATAAAGATCGATTTGAATTTAAAATTTTTTTAAAGAAAATATTAGAGAAAATTAAATAATTTTCTGCAATTTGCCAGAATGAATTGCACATGTTGGGAGGTTGCTATCTAAGGAAAGTACTTTCATTTTTCCCCTTTCTTTACATATAATTTATAAACAACCATGGCCCTAACAGGTTTGCGTGAATGTTGCACGACAATAAAACTTATGTTAAGAATGAATGATGGACTTACAAGTAATGATTGAGAATGTGCAACACTAATTAATTAAGTTATCAAAACAAAAATATTATCATTGCTTGAAAATCTATAGTTTAATAAATATTTTTTAATGGAATTTAGCAAATAATTGTACATTATGCAATATCTTTAATATATCATTGCCTTTGTAAGATGGTTATATGTTTGTCACTAATAAAGATCATTAATTTGATGCAACCAACCTAGGTAGTTTGATTAATTATTCTCACTTCTAGCTTGATCATCATTAGTGCTGACAAAATTTCGTCTTCTCCCGATTATGTGAATTTGTCCGATCTGAAAATATTGAGTCTAATCATGAATGTTTTGTCCGAATTTTAAATTTGGATATAAAATTTTCCTATTTTTGTTTTCCGAACCCGATTTTAACCCAAATTCAAGCATGTTTAAATTATCCAATGATCGAGTTATCCAACTCGATTTTGACCCGAACTCGACTTTTTGTCAGCGTTAATCGTCATATTTATACATCAAGAAACAAAAACTATATAATTTTTTTCTTTAATCAACATTGGAGATGGACTTGTTATATTTAACCAATGGTACATAGTACACAAAAAGCTCCTAAATTTACTCTCAAATCACTATTTCACAAAATTTGAGAAGATTACTACTATATAGTACTAGTTTGGACCCGTGCTATGCACGGAGTAATGTAATACTCTTTAATAAGTTATGAACTAAAAAAGTAAATATTTAATAACTACATTTAATAAATGAGATTAATAATCGAAAATGTTACAATCACCATATGGTATGCTTCCACCCTTATCTAATTACACATGATTGAGTGTGGCAGAAAAATAAGCAAAAATGAGTTGCTCGAAATCATTTTCACACATAATAATGTGGAAAAATATAACCACTCTTGTAAGAGTGGTACTAACCTATTAAGGCATATCCATGTATATTAAGAGTGGTGATTTACATCTATTGAAAAAATGATTATTTAGCATGGATAATAAGCATGACAGATAATAAGTGTGACGAGTTATTTTGAGCTAATTGAAATACATAAAAAGAATTTTTTTCGCATTGGACAATTTATGATAATCATATAAGTCAAATACTAAATTTACAATCAAAAAGAATTGAAAAGAATTTTTATAAAAATTAAACACATAAAGGAAATATTTTTATGCAAATTTTCGATTTATCTCGTTTATAGCACAATGCCCAATATATTGAAAAAATCAAAATAAAAAATAAACCTCAAATCTCAAACTCTAATCTCGTTTTCTCGCTTATTTTCTGCTTAATCAGTAAATTTCACATGTGCCCGCTTTATATCTTTTTTTCTTAATGTTGTTTAAAGAAAAGTAAAATAAAATAAAACTAAAAAAATTCATCTTAATGAACATAACCCTAATTTGAAGAAGAACTAAGTATTTTTAATCCAAAGGCAGATCTATGTTAGGGCAACCGCGGTCACCCAACCCCCATCCTTTTGAGAGAAAAAACATGGCATAAAGAGTAAAAAAAATAATATATTTTAATTAACCCTAGTTAATTTCAAAAAGAATTTTGTAGCTTAACTGGTGACAACCTAAGTGTCTATGTTAGTGGTAGAAGTTGCTTCAAACGCAAACCGGTAATGGGAAAAAAAACTCGCTCAAGGGGTAATATGTCCATAGATATAAGTATGGCGAGTGATGGTGTTTTCTTTGGATATAAGTGTGTGGTTAAAGACGACTCTCATCCGACTTATTTAGTGTGTGTAATATTTGTCAACTCATACCATTTTCACACTTAACATAAGTATGGTAAAAGCGTGGATGCATGTCGTATTTTAAAAATGATAGAATAGACACAAAATTAAAAATTAAGTGGAAAGATAGAGAAACTCATGATCCAAACAAATCAAATTAGACAAAAAATTACATAAATTATTTTCTGATTTCTATGAGTGAAAATCTAAATGTCTTGGTCCTAAATTCACTCTAACTAAACCCTATAATAATATAAACGTGCTTTAACCTAAATTAGAAAATAAATTTATTAAATTAAAAACGTGCTTTAACCTAAATTAGAAAATAAATAAAAAAATAATTAAATTAATCATAAAAACTAAGAAAATTAATACTAAGATATTAATACTCTAACTAAACCCTATAATAATATAAAAAATTAAAATTAACCGAAGGAAACTAATTTAATCCAACTTCTAACAATTTGACTAAAAATAACAAAAATAAATAGAAAAATAATCTGAAAATTAAAATATATTAGGACTTGAAGACTCGGGTATGACTGACTAACCCCTTGAATGTGTTTTGATTTCATGCATTCATCTAAATTTAGGATAAAGCAAGAAGCATCCTAAAAGAAATTCATTTAACTAAGTGATATGCTTTACAATTCATCATTTCAATATGACTTATTCTTGACTGAACTCGGACTTAAGCATATTAAGATTATCCGACTAAGTCGACCCACTAAGTCGGACTCGGACTTAGAAAGTAGAATCCGAGTTAGTTATGATAAACCGAGTAAGTCGACCCATTATGAACTCGGACTCGGATTGCTGTCCCATTCGAACTCGGACTCGGATCCGACCCATTATGAACTCGGACTCGGATCCGACCCACTCGGAACTCGGACTCGAGATCCGACCCACTCGAACTCGGACTCGGATCTAACCCACTCGGAACTCGGACTCGGATCTAACCCACTCGGAACTCGGATTCGACCCACTTAGTCGGACTCGGACATTTAGTTTGCCTACGCTATTTGTTTAATTATGCATAATTGTAAAATGTCTATATAACTCTTGTAATTTTCACTCATTTTTCCACTTAATTTTTTTGTCTAATTTAGATTTTTGTAATTGTAAAATGTCTATATAAAAAATTACATAAATTCCACTTAAAGATAGTTTGGACCCGTGCTATGCACGGAATAATGTAATACTCCTTAATAAGTTATGAACTAAAAAAGTAAATATTTAATAACTAAATTTAATAAATGAGATTAATAATCAAAAATGCTACAATCTCCATATGGTATGCTTCCACCTTTATCTAATTACTCATGATTGAGTGTGGCAGAAAAATAAGCAAAAATGAGTTGCTCGAAATCATTTTCACACATAATAATGTGGAAAAATATAACCACTCTTGTAAGAGTAGTACTAACCTATTAAGGTATATCCATGTATATTAAGAGTGGTGATTTACATCTATTGAAAAAATGATTATTCAGCATGGATAATAAGCGTGACGAGTTATTTTGAGATAATTGAAATACATAAAAAGAATTTTTTTCGCATTGGACAATTTATGATAATCATATAAGTCAAATGCTAAATTTACAATCAAAAAGAAATTTTTTAAAAAATAATTGAAAAGAATTTTTATAAAAATTAAACACATAAAGGAAATATTTTTATGTAAATTTTCGATTTCTCTCTTTTATAGCACAATACCCAATATATTGAAAAAATCAAAATAAGAAATAAACCTCAAATCTCAAACTCTAATCTCGTTTTCTCTCTTATTTTCTACTTAATCAGTAAATTTCACATGTGCCCGCTTTATATCTTTTTTTTTCTTAATGTTGTTTAAAGAAAGTAAAATAAAATAAAACTAAAAAAATTCATCTTAATGAACATAACCCTAATTTGAAGAAGAACTAAGTATTTTTAATCCAGAGGCATATCTACGTTAGGGCAACCGCGGTCACTCAATCGCCGTCCTTTCGAGAGAAAAACATGGCATAAAGAGTAAAAAAAAAAATATTTTAATTAACCCTAATTAATTTCAAAAAGAATTTTGTAGCTTAACTGGTGACAACCTAAGTGTCTATATCGAGTGGTAGAAGTTGCTTCAAGCGCAAACTGGTAATAGGAAAAAAATACTCGCTCAAGGGGTAATATGTCCATAGATATAAGTATGGTGAGTGACGGTGTTTTCTTTGGATATAAGTGTGTGGTTAAAGACGACTCTCATCTTACTTATTTAGTGTGTGGAATATTTGTCAACTCATACCATTTCCACACTTAACATAAGTATGATAAACGCGTGGATGCATTTCGTATTTTGAAAATGATAAAATAGACACAAAATTAAAAAGTAAGTAGAAAAACAGAGAAACTCATGATCCAAACAAATCAAATTAGACAAAAAATTACATAAATAAGTAGTTAAACTCATATCTTAATCATAACGAGACCTCCTCCAATTGACCGACCCTTACCGATTCAATCAATTTCAAAACTTAAAGCCACTAATTAAAAATTAGTTTGAAACTAATACCATGTTCTTTAGTCACCTCAACCACATCTTCCTAGCAAATTAATAAACCAAACAATGACGAAGCTATTGTTACATCTTTACAATACATATTTTATTTTTTAGTAGAAAGGAAGCAGAAATTTTCTCATCTAATAAAATATCTTATTCATCCACCCAAAAATATATAATTAAATATATATTGTTCACTTTGATAGTTATCTCATTAGATTTCGATCGAGTCACAATTTGAAGTCACAAAGGAAAAAAAAACGTAACTTGTGATTCTTAAATGTAAATCAAATCAAACCAAAATTTGAAATGATATAGATTATACTTTTTAGGTTAAAAATATTGGTGAATTAACCTTAACACCGTTAAAAATAATAGAATATCCTTTAATTATTTTCTAAAATATTATTCTATAATTTATCTTAAATAAAATTACTCTTAATTACATCCCTTCTTTAAAATCATTCAATATACTTTTTGTCATCAATATATTTTTTTGAATTTTTACGGGTTTTTACTAATGATTGACGTGAGAATGAATTACATTGATTGATAATAGGATAGATATCTCAGTAATTTTATATTAATTTTATTTTGAGTCCTAATATATTTTAATTTTCAGATTATTTTTCTATTTATTTTTGTTATTTTTAGTCAAATTGTTAGAAGTTGGATTAAATTAGTTTCCTTTGGTTAATTTTATTTTTTATATTATTATAGGGTTTAGTTAGAGTATTAATATCTTAGTATTAATTTTCTTAGTTTTTATGATTAATTTAATTATTTTTTTGATTTATTTTCTAATTTAGGTTAAAGCAAGTTTTTAATTTAATAAATTTATAAATTAAATTTTTGTATTTTAATTTTAGGTTTTTAGTGTATGTTTCAGTCCAAAAATAGTTTTAATATTCTAGTTTATTTAATTATTTATTTTCATATGTATTGTAGTGTAATTGATTATTTGTTTAACTTTCTATTTTAGATTATGTTTTTGTTTTTCTGTTTTAATTGTGTTTAATTTTTCTGAAAAATTTAAAAAGTTTTTATGTTTTTAATTCTGTCCAGATTTTTAATTTAGTTCATTATATAATTTTCTGTAATTTTTATTTAATAATTTTCTGCTCAATTTGGTTTTAGTTTATGTTATATATTTTTTAAAATTAATAAGGCTAATTATTTACTGTTTAATTTTTAGATTTAGAATAAATAATTTTATAATATTATTTATTTATTTTTCAGCAAGGGGATCCAATATTACCTTGATACGATCCGCTTTTAAAGGGAAACCTTTTTTTTCCTTTCGATGAATTTTATCGTTTATTTAATTATTTATATCAATGACTTATTTTTAATGAACAAATAATTTTTATGGTTGAGACTACACCAAGCTCCTAGAATCACTCTTGTTGTAATATTTAGTCTATTTAAAAAGATTACTATTATATATTGTATAGATTTATTAGAAAAAATATACTAATGAGACTGTATTATCACACACACAAAAAAGGAGGAGGATAGTTCACATATAAAAGGATTTTTTTTATTTGGATAAATTATATTATTTATTTATTTAAGTATTTACATCAACGACTCATATTCAATGGACAAATAATTTTTATGGTTAAGATTACCCTAATTTCTTACAATCACTCCCATTACAATATTTGCCCAATTTAAAAATATTACTATTATATATTACATAGATTATTATTATTATTATTATTATTATTATTATTATTATTATTATTATTATTATTATTATTATTATTGTTATTGTTATTATTATTATTATTATTATTATTACTATTATAGTTATTATTATTGTTATTATTATTATTATTATTATTATTATTATTATTATCATTATTATTATTATTATTGTTATTATTATTATTATTATTATTGTTATTATTATTATTATTATTATTATTACTGTTATTGTTATTGTTATTATTAGTGTTATTATTATTATTATTATTATCTTTAATGATTATTATTATCATTATGATTATTATGATTATTATTATTATTATTATTATCATTATTATTATTATTATTATTATTATTATTATTATTATTTTAAAGTCCATAGATGAGTGGAAACTTATTTTTTTAAATGATAAATTATTTATTTTTTATTGGACGAAACTACTTAATTCACTCGGTTGCAGACATTTCAAAATTTGAAAAGATTGGCATTATATATTGTATAGATTATTATTATTATTATTATTATTATTATTATTATTAGAGTCCATAGATTAATGGAAACTTATTTTTTAAATGATAAATTATTTATTTTTTTATTAGACGAAACTCCTTAATTCACTCTGGTTGCAGCATTTCAAAATTTGAAAAGATTAGCATTATATTTAACCAATGGTACATAGTACACAAAAAGCTCCTAAATTTACTCTCAAATCACTATTTCACAAAATTTGAGAAGATTACTACTATATAGTAAGTATAGATTATTATTATTATTATTATTATTATTATTATTATTATTATTATTATTATTATTATTATTATTATTATTATTATTATTATTATTATTACTACTACTACTACTACTATATAGTAAGTCGATGTAGGCTTCTTGGGACAAGCTAATTGTGCCTTTTAATCGACCTCTTGCAATCTTGATGCCAAGAATGAAATTTGCATCTCCTAAATCTTTCATTTCAAAAACACTACAAAGTGGTTTCTTTGTTTCATGCATCATACCCAAATCATTTGCTGCTAAAACAATATCATCCACATATAATACCAAATAAATGAACTTACTTCCTCATACCTTTGCATAGACATATCAATCCATAACATTATTCTTATAGCCTGACTGTTTCATCACCTCATCAAATTTATTATACCTTTGCCTAGAGGCTTGTTTAAGGCCATATATTGATCTTTTCAATTTGCAAACTAATTTTTCATCTCCTCCTTGTTGGAAACCCTCTTGTTAATCCATATAAACCTCCTCTTTGAGAACACCGTTCAGAAAAGCCGTCTTTAAATCCATTTGATGTAATTCTAAGTTTAGATATACAGGATTACTAGTATTATTCTAAGGGAGTCTTTTTGGATACTGGAGAAAAGGTCTCATTGTAATCAACACCTTCAAGCTGAGTATAACCTTTTGCCACAAGACGTGCTTTTATTATTTTCCTAACTGAATCTCACTTGGTTTTGAAGACCCACTTGCTTCCTATGACTCTACATCCCTCAGGGAGTGGTACAAGGTCCCATACCTTATTAGCATGCATAGATTCTATTTCCTCTTGCATTGCAACTTTCCATTTATTTTCCTCAGGAGAATTTACTGCCTCTTGAAATGTTTTTGGGTCTTCTTTTATCCCTACATCAAAATCATTTTCGTGAAGAAACAAATAAAAATCATCATGTCTTACTGGTTTTCTAGGTCTTTCAAATCTGCGAGGGGCAATTACATCCATACTAACTTGAGGAACTTCAACTTGTAAACCTGACAGATGTGGACCTGTGTGGTTCACGTTTTGTTTTGACGATTGTGATGATGTGTCATTAGATGAAATCCCAGTATGTTATTCAAGGGTCAAATCGATAAGATATGTTATAGGCTCCTCAAATTGAACTAATAGAAGCACACATTGTGGTGTTGAAGATGATCCACTAACTTCTTATAGTTCTATCTCTCTCAAGGGGAACTCTGAACCTCCTTCTGTCTCATTCTCTAAGAAGACTGCATGCCCAATTTCAAGTAGGCGATTAACACGTTGTGGGCAATAAAAATGAAAACCTTTGGAATTCGATGTGTTTCCCAGAAAATAACATGATGTAGTCCTCTCTTCCATTTTCTTCAATTTAGGGTTATAAAATTTTGCCTCAACTTTATAACCCCATGTATGAAAGTGATGGACAAAAGGTTTTCTACTTGTCCAAAGCTCAAAAGGAGTCTTTGTAACTGACTTAGAAGGCATCCTATTGAGGATGTAGGCTTTTGTTTTTAATGCTTCACTCTAGAGCAATTCATGGAGAGAAGTATTCGCAAGCATGCTCCTAGCCATGTCTTCTAAAGTTCTATTTTGCCATTCTACCACACCATTTTTTGAGGTGTTCTAGGCAATGTGTATTGAGTAACAATACCACATTCTTCAAGAAATTTGGCAAAAGGACCTTTATTTTGTCCAGATTTATCATATTTCACATAGTATTCACCTCCCCAATCAGATCTAACAATCTTGATGCTAGTATCAAGCTATTTTTCAACCTCTGCCTTAAAGACTTTAAATTTTTCCAAGGCTTCAGATTTCTCTTTCAACAAAAATATATAATCATATCAAGAAAATTCGTCAGTGAAGGTTATGAAATATGATTCACCAGTTACCCTTTGTGATTTAAGGGATCACAAATGTCAATGTGGATAACATCCAATAATTTTGTGTTACGAACTGTAGTTTTCTTTCTAGACTTCACAATTTTTCTTTAAGATATTGTACACATACACCAAAGTCAGAAAAATTCAAATCATGCAAAGCATTATGTCCAGTAATCCTTTCCATTCTTTCTCTAGATATGTGGCCTAGGCGATGATGCCATAACATAGAAGAACGTTCATACCCACGCTTCCTTTTTTTCCCTCTTGAAAGAGATACTAGGTTGCATTCAAAGTTGGCAGATAAAGACCATCTGTTAGATAAGCATGGCCAACGATACAATCATTAAAACTTAAAGAAATACCATTATCATCAATATTCAAAGACAATCCTTTTGAAACAAGTTTCTGCACCAAAATTGAATTCCTCCTAATAACAGGTACACAAAAAACTAATTGCACTCCCAAGATAAATCCATCTTTAAGCTTCAACTCTACTATGCCTATGCTTTCTACTGCTACTCGTCTGTTCCCCAAATAAATAGATTTCTCCTCATCCCTTGGTCTCCTTTGGCACCTCAAACCCTGCAACGAATTACATACATGCATAGATGCACCAGTGTCAAGCAACCATGTCCCAGGAGAAACATCTACTAAATAAGACTCCAAACAAACTAGTGCCAAAGGATAGGTACCTTTCTTTTTCAACCATGTTTTGAACTTATGGCAATTCTTCTTCACATGCCCATGTTTCTTACAAAAATAGCACTATATTTTGGGTTTAAATATCTTTTTCCCTTGCACCACTTCAGCTCCTGAAGTTCTACTATCATTGAATCCCTTTCTGTCCTTGAACTTGGAAAACTTTGAAGTGTATGTTGGGGTTACAAGAGGCTTAGATGTAGCAATATAGGCTACTTGTATTCATTGGATTTCAACCTTTTCTCCTCCTGAACACACATTAAGATGAATTCATTATAGGTTAGACTACCTTCGGTTATTTGAGAAGAGCACGTATATGCTCAAATTTGGGTGTGAGGGAGTTTAAGATAAGTTTGATGAGAAAAGGTTCTGCCAAATTCATACTCATGGTCTCAAGCTTTTTATTAATTGCTGACATTTTGGTCAAGTGTTGACGCACATCACCTTCATCACAGTACTTCATGGTTGTTAATTCAGTTATCAATTCACTAGATCAAGCCTTTTCACATTCCAAAAATATATTATCTACACCCCACAAAGAACTTCGCAGCAGTTTCGTGACCACAAAGACTCTCCTTGTATTCTCCAGATACAAAACTCTTCATATAACTCAAGCTTAGTTTATTAGATCTTTGCCACTTCTCATACTTTGACACATCAATGGGAGTGCTCTCGGCAGTGGGCTTAGTAGGTTGAGGTTCAGCTATAGCCTGATCAATGTCCATGAATTCCAAGACTAGCATTATGTCCCTTTTCCACTTCTTATATGGTTTGTAGGGTTCAATAGCAGGTAGGGTATAATTCATATTTTGAACTGGCACACACATAGAAAAGCAATATTGAGCATCAAGATTTCAACATGAAATTTTATGCACATAAAATTGTTTTTCCTTTTTATTTTGAAACACAATTATTGTATAAAAAGGAATTAATCCTAGAGACATTGAAAAATGTTCCTATTTGTTATTGAAATGTAAAATACTGTCCTAAAAATAAAAACAACCTGGCCAAAAATTAATTTCCCATTTTATTCTCGAGATCATAATTTTCTCCATGGAAAAAGAAAATATCTTTGGTAAAATAAGAATTACTGCACAATAGAATAGACCATGGCAAGTGATGGTATTTGTTGCACCATGTGCTTGCGTTCATTCTATTCTCAGCGTAGTCATAAACCTCAAGTAATTTTCAAATCGTCAAGTGCTAAAAAAACTCACATAAAAATTACTTGATTGTATATAATTTAATTAATAATGATGCATCAAAAACCTAAGCCATCCACGAATTCAACTAGCATGTATCAGCAGCATCGACTAAGAATAAAAATAAAATTAATTCGCAGAAGATAAAAAGAATATGTTTATTGCCTGCACTAAACATGCTAATCTGATTTCAATCTAGATAATTATAAACCTTACTCTGATACCAATTGTTAGAGTTACATGCAATGAAAGAGAACCTATAATAATCTAGATCATATCATACTAAAGCATTCCAATAACGGTAATCATAGAAGTTTAGCGTTCCTGGTATCATCTTGATAGGAAGTTGTTCCACAAATGAATATGCAACGCAAGATCAATAATATAGACAATATAGGGGAACACTGGAAAAGAGTCAGCTACTCTTGGATATCGTTCAACACGATGGGGTTATTCAATACCTTGTGTATCTATACATACATGCCTCAGGAGCAATGCCCTATTCCTAATAAACTATTGTCATAAAACCCTAAAGCCTTTCTCATCATATGACCTTATGACTCAATAGATTAACCTCAATTGCTAGCGTGTGCAGGCCCATTATATGAATACAAGTTAACACTCTCATGCCCACCCCAACTCTTAGATAAAGCTCAGACCTTTTTACGAGACTGAAGCTATGTTTTAGGCATATATAGTTGGTATTCTAATTTCCTGTCTGTTCATCGTCTAATTAATCCGTTTCTTTTTACCCCTCTTATCCCCCTATAAACTCCACAGGATGAGCAATTCCAATTAGAGGAAAAGAAGAAGAAGAGGTTCTGATGGTGGAAAAGATGGAGATTTTTGCATTTTGATCAATTACAGAATTAAACAATAAAGTTCTAAGTCGTTGATGGAAACATTCATCAATTCACCAAATGATCGCCCATTTTTTATGCTTTGTTTTTTTTTTCCCTACTAATATGGAAGGACCTATGCCATTGTCTTTTTGTCTGTCAACGGCAATGGAGCTTTTCAGCTATGAATAACGACATCGTCATTACAGAGTTTTAAGTTTATTAAATTTTTATTTTTATTTCAATAATTGCTAATATTTGCATATAAAAACCTATTGTATATTAATAGCATTGGAACATGTAAACTACAACTTTTAGGAGGCAATAAAATTATTACACAATCCTCATGTTACGTATTGTGGCACCAACACAACAAGACAGAAAGCATAGGTCAACATTCAATAAGACTCGGAAAATATGTTAACTTTGACGAATACTTTGGCACCAACACAACAAGACTTAGAAAGTATAGGTCAACATTCAAAAAGACTTAGAAAGCATAGTATCAATTTATTATTTCAATCTTCCTTTGAGAATTTAATAATTGTTTCAATCAATTTATCAGTCTATACACGGTTATTTGAATTACTTGTATCATACTCAATGTTCAATTAGCTTCAATAATTGTTTCATATATAATTATCTAAAAATTAAAAAGTAAGTTTTTCATACATTGATAGAGTAAAAAGTGTTATGTATGCTTATATGTCAGTAGATTACTCCATCCGTTGTCAATCGATATTCGATTAAAACCTTATTTGAACATATATACAATTCTCTATTTGTGAAGACCTAATTTATGAGAGCAATTTGCATATTATTTTTACTTGTAGGAATGTATATTTTTTCTTTTGTGTTGGGACGATCCACGAATTCCTTTTAGCAATGTATATTATTATTATTATTATTATTATTATTATTATTATTATTATTATTATTTCATTCAATATAATTTTCTAATTTGATCCAAATTGTTTATATTAGCCAATTATCTTAATTCAAATTTTAGTTGGACATTATATTTTTAAGAACATATGAGCATATTAATGGGTATGACTCAAACCAATTTTTCATATATAAATTTCTAATGGCCATATTGTAGTGTACTTGTCTGGTTATGTGGGTTATAGCCGAAATGGTGGTCTTAGCAAAGTATAAATTCAACACCTTTAGATATTCCATCCAAATATCACTTAATTACGCTTGCTTATTACAAAATAATGGTCCCAGTGAGGCTCACTCTCTCAATCTTTTAATCTTCACACTGAAGTTCTATCAATCGACCAAAAGTATTAGAAATAGCAGTCCCAACGATACTTGAGCTCACAACCTTCAAATCTTTAGTCCCTGTATACTGAAACCAATTTTTCCACATAGTCAACTTCTAGGAGCCTTGTTTTAATGTACTGATAGTCCTCATAAGGATCGAATTCGCGACCTTAAGATCTTCTATATGAATATGAATCTCCTTTAATTGATCTGGGCATTCATGATCTTCAAATCTTCAATCAATGTCTATCAACTTAGTTCAAGCATCAAAACATATTAGTCCCTTACCATGCTTAAAATTATAACCTTCAAATCTTTAGTTTGACGCTCTTCCAACTAAACTATCCTCGTAAGTAGAGATCTATATGACCCTTTGACCTGAGGATTTCTTTGTTATTAATTTGTCACAATTACTTTAAGCAACTTGAGATGCCATTGACTAACCTTCATAACACAACAATCTAGAAGAAAACTAGAAGAGTTTTTAGGAAGTCACTTATTCTAGAGTACTCTAAGCCCTTGTAAGAAGACTCCAAAATTACAAAAGCAACCATGTCTAATTTTGTAAGTGTGTCTCGAACCTTGCTTTGAGTCGCAATTTATTTCAAAGTAGAGGTTTTGGTTTTTTATTTATTTGGAAAATTTTTAATTATCTTGAGAAAATTACAAAAGGTTTACTCTAAGATGATTGATATAATGTAAGGATTTTGTATTTGAATCTTTTGACTATGTTTAGGCATTGATTTACTATCAAACATGCCATCATTCTTAATTTATTTTTTACATTGTTGGTTATTCATGTTATTTCTATTTCCCTCAAGTTTTTATTTGCTTTTGCTAATTCATGGTAGCGGAGCACTAAAATTTAACTTTAAGTGAGATCTACATATGATGATTATGAGGTGTCAAATAAATATGATTATAGAGGAAAAAAGTTATCCATGACAGTTTATGATTATGGCACACACAAGAGAAGAGTGGAAAGGTTTTATAGTTTCAATGTTATACTACTAGAAAATCATCATATAGCGACGGAAATAGCGACGGAAAAACGTTATTTAGCGACGGAATTTCAAAATTAGCGACGGAATTAGCGACGGAAATTTTCCGTCGCTGATTTCAGCGTCGCTAAAAATCAGCGACGAATTTTACAATTCCGTCGCTGATTAGCGACGGATTAGCGACGGAATTTTATTCCGTCGCTAATCCGAGTCAGCGACGGATAATCAGCGACGGAATTGTAAAATTCCGTCGTTGATTTTTAGCGAATTTTTAAAAAAATTACAATTTTGTATAGTTTTGAGTGGTTAATACAAAAATCTACAATTAAATACAAATCGAAAATAATCCGGTCACATAACAACATCAAATTCAACTTTAATTCAAATACAAAAATCATATACAAACACAAAAATCATAAATAATCCAACTTCAAACATCCATAAAAACTAATTGAAAATAAAAACAAGAGAAAACAAAGTAAATTATACAAACACAAGTTATGTTCTTCATCTTCCTTTTCCTCTTCTTCTTCCTCTTTCTCATTATCTTCATCTTCTACCTCATTCCAACCATACCTATCAAAATAAGTTATATCAAATCCTCTAAAATGTGAAATTATATAGTAAACAAAGTAAATTATAAATACAACTAACAATAAGGGAGGATCGAGAAAGCATACCTACAAGAGGTTAAAGGTGCTTAGTTGGTGACGTGTACGGCGGTGGCGGTGGCGGCGGCGGGCGGCGAACGGCGGTGGCGGAGGTGGGCGGCGGTGGCGAACGAGCGATTCGCCTCTCCCTCGCTCTCTCACACTCCCTCTTCTATTTGTTCTTATGTTTGCCGAGTGTCGTTGAAGTTCGTATTTTATATCCAAAATAGCGACGGATTAGCGACGGATTTAATCCGTCGCTACTAAAAATTTAATTAGCGACGGAATTAGCGACGGCAAATTCCGTCGCTAATTAAAAAATTTTAAATTTCCAACAAATTTGAAAATTTAATAGCCCGCCAACGTAAAATTTTTCAAATTTTATCATTAGCGACGGAATCAGCGACGGAAACGTCCGTCGCTAACCGAGAATTTGAAAATTTTTTAAATTTGAAAAATGAAATAGGCGGCAAATTTAAATTTGAAAATTCGGATTAGCGACGGAATTAGCGACGGAATTTTCGTCGCTAATTCAAATTTCAAAATTTTTATATTTTTCAAATTACAAGTAGGCGGCAAATTGAAAATTTTAAAAATTTTGAATTAGCGACGGAATTAGCGACGGAAAATTCCGTAGCTAATTAAAAAAAAATTAAAAATTACATTTAGCGACGGAATTTTCCGTCGCTAAGGTAAAAAATTTTAAAAATGTATATAGCGACGGAATCAGCGACGGCCTGATTCCGTCGCTAATTATAAAAAAAATAATTTTAACTTTTTTTTTCCGAAAATCCGTCGCTATTTTTTCCATTTCCGTCGTTAGGTCCGTCGCTAATGACAAAAATAGCGACGGAATTTAATTCCGTCGCTAGTTCCGTCGCTAATACAGCTTTTATCTCGACACATGTCGGATTCCGTCACTCGTTTCAGTCGCTAATTAGCGACGGACTCGATTCCGTCGCTAGTTTCCGTCGCTAATTAACACAAAGAAGAAGTTAGTTGCGACATTATGACGGTATAATGGTAGGAGTTGTCAAGGGAAAATACATAAAGGAATGACTCTTAGGGGTAGTGATTTTCAATAAATGTGGCTAAACAACTTAAACTAAAACAATTATGTTTTGGTAAGCAAGTTTATAACACAAAATCAGATAATTTATAAGCTTATTTACAATAATCTTTAGCACCCGGCTTAGAATATGAGTTGTAAAACAGAAGGCTTGAAAATTAGAATGTGTAACCCTTCTAGGATGGTCAAGAAAATAAGGTAGTATAAGAGCATCTCAATAAACTTATAATAATATGTTTCAAATCGTTATTAATATAATATTCAGTCATCGCCACGGAATCATAATTTTATAAGTATAGAAGTAGTTTATTTATTAATTTTTGGTAGGGAGTGTTTGAGGAAACGGAGTCCCCAAGTAAGAAAAAACGCGTAATACAGAAAGGAAATTGATCAACAATTAACACGCAGAAAAATTTTGGAAAGTTTCAGGCAAAATCTTATATTAAGAAGATATCAACAACCCACTGTTCATCATTCTCTCTCTTTCATAATTCTTTCTCTAAACAGGCCTTACTGCAATACTGCTGAGGATTATGGATACTCTGGAGAGTTTGGAAGATTTGACAAGTCTGTGGACTTTTGATGAGGTTTGTCTTTTTAATTCCTCATCTTTTGTTCAATTTTCTTGCTTCAATTCTCTAACTTTGTTCTAACCCCATATATATATTGATATACTTGTTCCGATGGAATGTAACGTAAATCCCAATTTAATGTCTAGGCAGAGCATAGATGATTTGAAGAGGCAACTCGAACACAAAACCAATGAAGTTAAGCAGCAAGAAACGCAGCAACTGAACAATCCAAAAATACAATGAGTATGTCAAGAAATTGATTCGTTCATTGCGCATTGCCTACAAAGAAAGAGAATGAAGCTACTTTGGTCAACAGCAAGAAAGCACTAACACCTATTCTTCTAGTGTGAATTTACTCATGAGATTTGGGCTTCTTTGCTTTCTTGGTTAAACTTGCCAGAGTTATCCTTTGTTCATCTGTATGTATTTGTGAGACATGAAGGGAAAAGAATCTCAGGTGCTTTCAATAGAAACAAAAGATTGTGGAGTGAATTGTCAAGTAGGTGCAAGATGTGATTTGTCTTAAAGTTTAAAAAGTTTTGAGGATGCTCATTTGGAGCAACGGTCTATAATAGACTTTATGAAGTCCCTTTGGTTAAAATTTACAGTAATATAATTCAATCTTCAGTCCTACTAATTAGAAGGAACTCAATAAGAATTTATAATTTTTCACTAAAATAAATGATATTAATAACAATTTTGCTGAATGTCACTCTAAAGCCAATAGGTAAGAAGTATCTTTATTCGTTCTAGATAATATATAGTTTCCTAGTTGAGGCCTTGAAACGGTATAATGGTAGGAGTTATCAAAGGAAAATACAGAGAAGGAATGACTTTTAGAGGTAGTGATTTTCAATAAATGTGATCAACACAATTCAAACTAGAACAATTATGTTTTGTTTAGTAAGTTTATAGCTCAATCAGGATAATCTTGAACATCATAGGATAATCTTTAATACTAGACTTTGGATATGAGTTGTAAAACAGAAGGCTTGAAAATTAGAATATGTAAATCTTCTATGATGGTAAAGAGAATAAGGTAGTATAAGAGCATCTCAATAAACTTATGATAATATGTTTCAATTAGTAAGCTAAGAGAGGGTATTTATAGATTTCTTCAATGGCAAGACATGTAATTAACTTAAGTTTAAGGACTAACATTATATACCTTGGGCTTACGTTTGATTTAGAGAGCTCTTATGGGCTTGGGCTGTTTTTTGTCAAAAACATTTTATGTATATGCAGTAAAACTATAGACTGAGTTTGGCCCAATCAACTTCCAACCATATAAACTAATTGATAGTATCAACCATGGAGCTACTTTCCCTAAAGATAGTGAAATATAAAAGAGTAGCGTAATATCTAATATTATAATTGATTTTTTTTGTTTTTGAATCCTTTCTTTCGTCACATTTAATTCCGCTAAAATAAACGCTCTTAATTTCATTCCTGCCTTTTTGTATTACTTTTAAAATTTCAATTTATTGAATTAAGCAGTAGAAGATCTATTCAAAAGAATTTGGTTATTTAAGAGCATCCGCATCCATAATCCAAAATTTTGGATCACATGTAGGGGCCTACATTCTGCACATCATCTTATAATCTAATTTTTTGGAATTCAACCCATCACCTCTACACCCTTGATTATCAAATTGGATTGTCAAACAAAATATTTTCTATGGAGCCTACAAATATATATATATTTAATTAGTTTTCTTTTTAAATATGGAAACGTTGAGAAAAACAAAAACAAAAAAAGAAAAATGATGCAAGATGGATACACGGGTGGATCGACCTCGGATTGAGTGGAATGTGCATTACGGCAAAATGGATTGGGTCACATGGACAAAATTAGATCACATGATTGTGCATTGCAATTGCTCTAAAAATTAATTATAATATCAAATATAATGACTTAATTTATTGCTCTTATTTTTCTTAATTAGGCATACAATTAGTTTTAAAATCTTCCTAGAATTATACCTTCATAATTTGACAGAGATTCACACTCACTATGATCTATATAAAGGGATTAATCCTATTCAAAAAAACAAAAACATATATAAAGGGATTCATCGAAAAGCAACTCATCTAGCTTCTTAACTTTCTCTAGCTTATCAATTATATCAAACTAAGCTTCAAGCATTTAATCGATCCACTAGCGAGGCTAGCAACTCGGTCTATTCTCATTTTTCCTTTCTGTTTCCGGAGAAATCCGAGTTGATGAGGTGGATGATGATTCGGAGAGAGGAAGGATTTACTTGCTCCGGTTCCGAGGACGTGGCACGAGCGATCCGAGTCCGAGTGACGACTACTTGAACCCGCAAAAGGCGAAGCCCGGGTGGTGGATCCCGGGAACGCCCTCCGACGCTCAAGTTAGTAGTGAACTATGTTGAATGGATCGAGGAGATCTTCCTCGATGTGCGTGAGGGGATTCCTTAGGAGACAAGAAGATTTCCAAAGATGGAAGTTCTCGGGGATGAATGTGTGCCGATGAACGTTGATGAATGTAGATGAGTGTTGAGAGCTCGGGAGCTTGAGAACTTGGATTATCGAAATGTGAGATGTCTTATCCAATGAACATAACATAACATAACATAACATAACATAACATAACATGCCTTGGAATTGGGAAATGGTGAGTATTTATAGGAGATTTTAAAGGGGTAAAATGGTACTTTACCACGGTTTAGGGAAACCCTTGCCCTAGTGGGCTTTGGGACTTTTACCTGGCCCGTTAAGGGTCGTCTTGGGCCAATTCATCCTTGATCCGACTGATTAGGCCCGGTTGGCGGGTGACGTGACGGGTGAGCTGGTATTGAGCCGGCAAATACCCGAATCACTTTCTAAATTTTCTTTTTAAAATTTTCTGAATGATTGAATGTATATAAAGTAGATTTCATATTAGCCAAAATTGTCGAATTTAGCTTTGTCTTGATTATCATTGATTATGGTTATGGATGCATTGGCCATCATTATTGGTTGCGTAAAAAATTGATAAATTATTTTCACAAAAGAATAATAATATAATATATGGAGTATCAAGTTAGTGAGTGTAATGCTCAATATAGTATTTATAATGCTATAACTATAAGATTAAACATTAATAATAACAAACTTCAACATATATTCTCCCTTTGATTGGGAAATACTTAAAAAATAAAAATAAAAAAAATGCACCGCGGTGACAACTTCCTCCCTATTATATAATCAACTAATCTCCAAAAAAAAGGCTCCAAAAGAGGGAAAAAACAAAAATAAACTAAGATAATCGAAGCTATATACCTAAATGTAAAGGAAATAAGTAAAATATTACTACAATAATGTATATTTTTTGAAATAAATATCTTTTATTTTCTTGGTTATTTACATGTCTATTTTAATCAAAATCTTATCTTATTATATATTTAAATGTATTTGTCAAAACTATACTTTTATACTGCAGTGCATTACACCATTACAACCCTCTAAAATTCATTTTCGAACAAATTTTCTATTATTCAAATTTCAAAAACTATGCAGTATTAAGTAATTTTTATAAAACTTCTTCTTTTGTTAGGGGTCTGTCATTGGCGTTTTGTCAATGGTAAGCCTCAATCTCTTTTTTTTTATATTTTATCTAATATTTTATTTACAAATAATTATTCTCTCTCAATTTGTGAGAGTCTTTGCATACCCTCTTTAAATGAGTGGTATTATCTTTCACTTTTGGAACGATTCTGTCGGTTTCTTTTCATGATATTATGATTATATGCTAGTGAATTGTTGATTGATTGTCGGATCGCTCTACAACGAGAATCGATTTTTCAAATTTGGACTATTACAACAAATAAATCTATTCGACATGAAAACTTTATGTATCTCCTCGTTAAAGGTTGTAAGATGAAACAACGATTGAGTGGAAGAGGAGCGTTCGTAAGAGTTTCAATGAGTTCTTTTATCGAAAGATTTATTTTGTTCTTTTAGTTATGAATTTGTTTCAATTTGATCTTTATTGTAGATGTTGTATGGCCTTTAATTAATGAAATTTATCCATTATTCTCAAAAAAGTAATTTTTATAAAACTGCTTTAGGAAAAATACAAAAATGGTGAGAGTAGAAAAATAAAATATAATAATAAAAGTAGCATATAAATAAGGCAAAAATAATCTACTACTAATGTGAAAATTCTGCACCAAAAATATGAAAATAAACCTATTATTTATTGATCAAATAAATATTTATATCAAGATTGTGATAAAAAAATATTACAATAAAATAAACGGAAAGAATACAACTTAAAAAGCTCAATTGTAGCAATTTAAATAGACATTTATCATGAAAAAAAATCAAATTGTTAGATTATGATTTTTATTTCCTAATGGGTAAGGTCGTTGTACAAAATAAAAATCATATTGCTGTAAATTTACTTAATTAATGGATAAGGTAGGAGATTTGATTTTTTATCTGCATTATATTATAAATATATAAATGGTAGGATTATGTATGCAACTAGATTAATTGATATACAAAATTAATTTCATGATAGTCTCATAAAACTATTCTATAATAGTTTTTCACATAATTAATTCGTTAACTACTTTGAAAAATTTTTAATTATGATGTATACATTAATGAAAAAAAAGAAAAATATTTTATATTTCTAAGGATTTTAAATTAATTTCATTAACAATAGTTCGTTAATCATATTGAGCTAAGTTACTAGTTTTTATAATGAGCATTCATATATGGCATAAAAAATATTTGTTTTCATCTTTCTTTGCCAATTTTCAATTTTTCAAGCATGACTAAGTTTCATAAAAAATAAAGAGATAAAAGGCTAACATATCCAAAATAGAATAGAATAGAATAAAATAAAATAGTCTACTGTTTAATTGTATCTTTGCACATAAAATTTAAGACCAAATATTTTCTTTAAAATACAATTAAAGATAAAAAGAATTATCTAAATAAAAAGTACAACTTTCAACTAAAAAGGTTTTGAAATATGATACCATCAGGGGCGAGCTAGAAAAGAATTATTAGGGAGCCCGACCAATTTTCTAATTTTTTATTTTTTATTAATTTATAGAATTTCTTTGGCTACGCTTTTCTGTACAAAATTTACCTTAATCTTTTTCACTAACTAAGAAATTAATTGATCAATTAATCTATGATATTTTTAAAATTAACCCATGTTAAAATAACTTTTAAATACTTTATGAATTTTGAACTCCTTAACAAGACATGAAAACAAAACTAGGGTTCAAATACAAGTAATATAAAATTATTTTTAAAAATCCTCACTAAAATAATTAATATTGTCTTATTCTTATATAGGAAAAAACTGGTAATTAACAACCGATAAAATTTACAGTACAAAAAATATTAAAATTCATAATATAATAGAAAAGAGAGTTTAACAAATTAATAGAACTCGAACTCATAAATAACAAAGTAAAATCATCATCTTTCACATGCCTAATTATCATGTACAAAATATTTCTTTACCTTAATTTAGTTGGAACATTCCAATATATAAATTTGGGCATACTGTTTGGGGGGCATGGCCAACACTGCCCCATCTAGATAATATTTTCAATAATATGCCTTTATTTATATAACATTTATATAATATTTTCTTTAACTTCAATAGTAAGACATACTATTAAAGAAATTTTCTATATATTATCATAAAATATATTATGCAACAATAATATTTTTTAACAATAATATATAGATTTTCTGAAATAGTAAGACATATTATTAAAGAAAATTTTTATATATTATCATTCAATATAAACTATTATATGTCTTTAGTTAGATAACATTAATAGAATATTAATAAAATTGAAGTTATAATTTTAGTTAATATTAAATAATCTACCTGAGAATTTTTAATAAGAATTACTGTAAGAAAATATAGTATAAGTATTGTATTTACTTCTATAGTTCATGTTTAATAAAATTTTTATCGTTTAAGATTGGAGATGGATGTACAATAAGAAAAATCCGCCACCTATTTGTCAAATTTTTTAAAAAAATGAATAAAAGTTGTTAAAAAATTTTCAATGGAACTTTTAAAAATTCATAAATATTCAATAAATTCCATAAACCTATAAATAAAATTTTGAATCCATTATCTAAGTTCTTTACAAATGATAAAAACTTGCTAGATTTCTTAATATCTAATAAACTAAATTTCTTATCTTTCAATAACTATTGTCTTTAATTTAAAACCCTGCGTTAAGGCATAGACACAAACTAATTCAGTTTAAAGCAGTTGTATTATTCATATATCTAAAAGTCAAAGAAAAGTATTCCTTGTAATTTCACCGATTCTTTCATAGTTTCAATGTCAAAAATAAATTTTTAAGAAAATGTAAATTTAAATTTCAACTGAGTGGTTGAAAAGATTTTAGTAAAAGGTTGGGAATTTAAAGTTATATATAGTTTTTATTTTTCAGAATTTACCTAAAACAATTACTCTAAAGTATCAAAATATCATCCAATTATTGAATTCGCTAATGAAACACACTTACTCCTAACATTATTTGTTATCAAACATTCTGATTATGTACTTAAAATTTTCAGGTGTCCGAGCCAGATCATTCTTAAAAATAATTGCGTATTAACAAAAAAAAAAAAAAAAGAATTGATTTGTTGGAACATAATGAATGGTTGCTTGCAATTGAGATTATAACCTTTTATTTTTTAATATAAAAATTAAGCATATTACAAATGATGATAACTATTGGAAACAAAAAAAAACATGACAAAGAAGGGAGTTGGCATACATAGAAAAATTTTCCTATACACCTTTTTCCCCCTCGTGATAGACATTTATGCAAGAATTCTTAAAAGTCAAGGAGCTCCTGTTTTTTCTCACTTTCTATTGACGTATGATACCATCATTTTGTAAAGCAGATGTAGTGCTTAATATTGTGGTTGCTTATAAAGCAACTCCAAGCCAAAAAGTAAACTTTTCCAAAATAAATGTTGAATTTAGTAGAAGAATCCCACAAGAGAATAAGGATAGAATTTTTATCAAAATGGATATTAGGGAGTGCTTGGTCATGGCAAATATTTGGGTTTACCCACTAGAGTAGGGACATTAAAAAAAAAAAAAAAGTCGTTCATGTCTGTCAAAGATCGTATGGCGAAAAGGCTATCTTACTGGATGGAGAAGTATCTTTCTTGGGTGGGTCATGACGTGCCAATAAAAGTTATTACTCAAATAATTCCAACCTACTCTATGAGCATCTTTAAATTTCTCACGGATTTATGTGATGAAATCCAAGCAATTATAGGTAAATTCTAGTGGGGGCATTCTTCCTTAAATTCACGTAAAATTCATTTGCTGAGTAAGGCTAAGCTGTGTATGGGTAAACTGGATAGTGGATTGGGTCTTCGGGACTTAGACACCTTAATACAGCGTTTTCTTGCTAAGCAGTTGTAGAGATTGATGCAAAATGAGGATACGTCAACGGGCAAAGAGCTGAAGTGAAGTATTTCCCTCAAGGTGGACTATTGGAAGTAGCAGTGGGGCATCGACCTAGCTTCACGTGGAGAAGTCTGTAGGGGATCATTTGGGTTCTTATGAAGAGGATGAGATGGAGAGTTGGTGATCGTTTTTCTTTGAACATAGGGGAGTCTCAAGCTACACACCTTCTAGGTAATTACACCATTCAATCCTTGATTCTCTCTAATTAGGGTGGGGAACCTAATTGATTGGGATAATGGGAAAAGGAATGAGGGGGTGGTGAATGCTATTTTTGTTGGTGGATGTGAAAAAGATTAAAGTTATTTCATTGAGTATAAGTAGGTTGCCTGATCGTGTCATGTGGCACTTTACACCAACAGGAAAACTCACTGTCCACTAAGCGTACTATGTGATTATGAATAAAATAAAGGTGTAATGCAGAGGGTCCTTAGCCGTAGAGGGGATAACAGTAATTGGAGATCGTTTGGAAGTTGTATATTCCACCAAGGAAGAAGTTCTTGACGTGTCGGTGTTGTTCAAGAGTTTTGCTAACTTCATATAGGATTGGTTCTCAGGTCTCTTGCTTGTGTGGTGGTGTTGAAGAAACAAATGTTTACGCTCTTTTGTAATGTGTGCTTACATTACGAGTTTAGGTAGGCTGCCAATTTCAAAGCTTTATTGATTCTCATCGATTTCAATCGACTCGAGATGCCCTATTCTGGGCTTGTGAGCATCTAGGTGCTTCAGAAGTGGGAGGATTTCATTGCAATTACTTGGAAAGTATGGAACGTGCGTAACAAAATCATGTTTGGTACTATAAAGGATGAGTTGAGGATGGCACGGGTGTAGACACTTAAAAAGTATCGTCCTTTTCTATGTTTTTTATTTGTTGGCTCAATGATGATAATCCGGAGTCCTATTTGAGGATTTGGATCTCAAGCTGTGATTGATTGGTGCAACGAAGCCGATAAACCACCAAGAACCCCCATCACCATATAAATAGCCTTTTGCATTGGGTCGATCCAAAAATTCCCTTTTCTTTCGGACGATCCAAAACCGGGCCAAACCTTCGAGACAACGAAGTCCACTTTCACGTACCAAGAAATTCCAGGCTCGGGATACCGGTTTCACTTTAGTCCAATCGGACAAGGAGTTGAAGACCTTAAGACGACGTTAGATGCTGCATTTCATGATCACAAGCATCAAAGTGTTGCGTTTTGGCTCCAAGACAGTCCACTCGAAACTAGGAGCACGCATCCCGCATCAAAAATAAAATCGCCAAAAACATAAACTTGCCAAAAATGGAAACTTTCCATTTTTGGAAAGCTCATGTGGTCGGCGCCCGCCTTCTAAAAAGGTTAAGTGGAACACTGCATTTTGCCCGGAGACTCCCTTGGAAGCACGCTAGGGCACGAAACCCTAGGCAACCTCTTGTGGCCGGCGCACGCCTCCCGGTTTTATCCTTTCTTTATCTCGATTCTATCCGATTCAATCTCAAGATATTCCTTCCCGGTTTTGTATCCTATTCGGGACGGCAGGTCGAGCCTAAACCTAGGTCATTGCTTGACCTAACCTCTCCCTATAAATAGAGAGCTTAGGCTCTCATTCTCACAATGGCTCAACCCTCAATGTTTCTCTGTTGAAATTCGCCTAAGAGCTTCGAATACTCCATTCTATATTCCGATCTCTTGGTCCCTTTTCAACCTCTTTCCACTCTACTTCCATCATACTCCCTACATCCGATCCATAAACTCCATTAGTCACACATCTGCATACCCTACACCAAAAACTCACAAAAAGCCCCTTTCAATTCACCACTGTCGCATCACTTGATTCATATCCGAGATCCGGATCAGCGGGTGGGACAACTAGAGGGCACTGATTCGAGTCCTCAATGGTTTATTATTTACTTTTATGCTTTCTTTTATTGCTTTCCATATTGTGGACAAACGATGTATCGCGTTGAATACCTCCCCGACCGATGTAATCTCTTTTATTTCGTGCTTTTCTTTTCTTTTTTGCTTTTACTTTCTTTACTTGTTTTCTTTACTTTCTGCCTTTATCGTTTTCCTTATTTATGTTTTGGTTGCTTTAGTTCCTTTTCGCATGTTGTTGCTTGCTTGCTTTTGTACATTATTTTAATTCACTACTCGAACAAGTAATGGTCGTCTTCGGACGGGCGAAACAGAAGGGTTTATCCCTACATTTCGTACCCTCGCCCCGAATCCGATTCTTGGTTCAAAAACGGATGGAGTCGTTTTTAGCCTCTTCTTGTCTTAGTTTTCCCATACTAAGATTGGAAGAGCAAACTTTATTTTGTTTTTGTTAGTTTTTCTTTCCTAAAAACTTACTTGGCGACTCTTGTTTTACTTTATTTCCATTCAATTGCATCTTGGCCTTCTTTCTAATTGTAAGATAAAAATTTTAGGGCTCCCGATCTACCAACCGTGGCGGAGGCCGAGGCTGATTTCTTAGCCCCGGCCCCTAGCCGGCGCCAGCTTCCCCTGGTTTAGAACCCTAATTTAATTTATCATTCAATTAGGAGATAATATCCGGGACTTCGAAAATAATTGCCAAAATAAAAAGGTTAATAAAACCACCATTCAGCTTTACTTAATTCTCTTTAAATTAGATTTAACAAAATTCAGAAATCTTAATAAAAGGTTCATCCCCACATTATAAAATTGACTTTCTAAAACCATCTTCAAAATCAATCTTTAAAAAGAGTCCCGACACAAGTGGGGAAGCTCGATGGGTCCCGGCCGGCCATGGTTTCTACGAGTAGCGACTCTACTGGGGATAAATAATTTATTAAGAGGGCGAAACTTGAAAATTTGAGTAGTGAGTTTTAATGATGTGCTTGCATTAGACATTCTGCATTTAGCAACCTTTGAATTAGTTTAAATATTGTTTTGGACCACTAGGAAACTTTATTGTACCCATTATTTCTCTTTACGAAGAGAGGCTCCCATTGGCTCATCGACAGGCCCAACTAGGCTTGATTTTCCAAGGAAACGGTACCTCCTCCCGCATAGCACACACTCTTGGGCTAAACCCTTTGGTTCACCAAGAGACACCAGAATTCTGGTTGGTATCCTTATCCGTGCAACCCGTGGGGGACCGAATTTCGGTTTACGTGTCACCATGCATCCAACCTTTTGAACTCTTTGACCATAAACCGTTTGACTATTAGGTCACCTTGCCTTCATTTGCATGCTTGAATGAGTGTGTATGTGTGTTAGATTTAATCTTTTGCTTGTGAGCCTTTAGGGACAGGTAAGGAGCACTGAATAATCCTTGCATGGGTGCAAAAATAAAATAAAATAAAACTTTGAGTCGGTCTAATTATGTGCATTTTAGCCAAAACTCCAAAATTACATTCTCCTTTTAGGTCGGTGCATTCATTCCATATTTGCATTTCTTATTTGCATTTAGCCAAAGTCAAAATTATCTCAAAGTAGGTGAGTCCAATCTTGCATCTCATTTGTATTAGCCCAAATAAACTTCATCTCAATTAAGGTGAGTCCATATTTGCATTTCCCTTTTGCATTTAGCCAAAGCAAAATCATCCCGATTAAGGTGTCCGTTCATTTTATTCTTACATTAGCCAAAATTAAATTCATCTCTAATTAGAAAAGTCTTTCATTTGCATTAGCAAAAATTAAATTCATCTCTAATTATGAGAGTTATTCATTTGCATTAGCCAAAATCAAATTCATCTCAAATTAGGCGAGTCTGTTTTGCATTTTTATTTTTTATTTAGCTAAAATAAATTCATCTTCTATTAGCAATAATCATCTATGCATTTCAGTTCTACACTAGCCAAATTATAGAATCATCCCGCATTAAGTCATGCACATTGTTGCATTCCATTCTATTTGTTTTGCATCTCTTTATGTGCATCCAAATAGAAAAGCATATCATTTTCTTTTCTCCTATAGGATTAGTCTTCCTCGAGTGAAGCACTTAAGCCCCATTTCCCCTCGAAGTTCTTCCACGAGCCAATCCCGAGTGTACTCTGTTGGGATACAGGATAGGAAATCCTATGTAAGTAGGGAATCTTGGCACGAAGGGTCTAGGAAGTAAGAGATCTAATTTAACACCGACACGGTCAACACCGATACGTCCCACATTAGCACGTACCACACTAGTACGTCTCTCTTTACTTGTGACACCGGTGCGTCGTCCAAGGTCTAAACTCAATTCTCCTCCAAAAATGGCCAACCAGCCAGAGCAAACTCCCATCATGACCCTATTCAAGGAGTGCTGTTGCAAAACTAGAGGTTAAGCTTGATGACCGGGATAAACGGATCGAGTCTATATCTCGAATTCCTTAGTTTCATTCACAAAGAACTAGAGAGGAAATTAAAGTCCAAAGGGAAAGAAAAAGAAGGAGAAGGATCCCGCCCGAACGTCAACCCAAGCCTCAATTCGATCCAAGAATAGATTAGATAGAGAAGATATTACGGGAGTCTTCGATGTTTAACCACTACTATCCGGCCCAGGGATTCACTTCAATCCCTAAAGGCAAGCTTACCCTTAAGTTTACCATGCCTAACATCAAGTTCCATGGAACAGAGAACCCTCACCATCATGTGAGAAACTTTTCGGGGCAATGACTTTGAAAAATGTACCGGAGGACACTTATCACGTCATCTTCCTATGGACGTTTGACACGGATGTCATGAAATGGTACAATGCTGTTGTTGACCCATGCAAGGTCACAAGCCGGCGAGGATCATTGCCGGGAGTTCCTACATCAATACTTCTACAATACTGATTTACCAATCACACTTCGGGATCTACAATTGATCAAGTAAGGAGACGATGAAGGCTTCACTAACTTCCTTACTTGCTGGAGGGGACAGCTGCCCACATGACTAATCGACCATCCGAGAAGGATCAAGTTAGAATCATCATCAAGAACCTCCAACATGCCTATCATCATTACCTGAAGTTCTTGCCTATCATGAACTTCAAAGCACTCGGAGATGTTGGCATACTCATAGAAGAAGAGAAAACATCTTACTAGAAGACCATCCAATGAGCCCACTACTCATCAAGGATGCGAATAAAGCATGCATTTCCTTTTTCATATCTATTCTATGTCTATTTACTTTGTCCCTTTTTCTTATCCATTGTATTTCCTTTTCCTATCTTCCAAAAGTAAAAAAAGAAAAAAAACCAAATTAGCTATTCCTTTTGAACTACGAAGGCCTGATTTACGTTATAGTGGATACATAGGAAGCCCATGAGGTCCGGCCCCAAACCTTATCTTGATCCCAATTTCCATTTCCAATTCCTAAAATTCAAAGCGACTTTACCCTATTAGGAAAATGCACAGAATTGTCAAGAAGCATGCCAGTTTAATCCAAGCATCCAACCGTTAGGAGCACGGTTCAACATCGGCAGTAGTAAATTGCAGCTTGCCCAACCTACCCTTCTTTAAGCTTTACTTTAGGGAATGGGGGCTAAAGTGAAATTTTATCTTTGTCTTTTTGAACTTTTTGCATCATCTTAATAAAAGAATGCATTTGTTCTTAGTATAGAGTCTTACATACATCTCCTTTGCATGAGTCAAACTCCTAAAAATGCAAAAATTAATAACAAAGCACCCTGTAAGGAATTATTCGATCAAGCAGCATCGAGCATCTAGAAGCATCGAGCATCGGATCAGCATCAAGGAGGTCACCGACACCGCTACCTTCAAAGGGAATCTCCATCGAAGCTCACCAACTCTCCAATATTCAAGAAGGGCTAGACACAAGCACCCAAGAAGAACGTAGGGGCTTAAGATCGAAAGGGTCATACAATCGCAGAAACTCCAAGAATATTCAAGAAGAGACACAAACAAAAGCTCAAAATTTCGAATGAGGCACATCACCTCATGGAACATCATATTTTCAAGCAAGTAGACTTCAGGTCATCCAATGACCAAGTCTAGGTAAGAATTTCTACATAAAGATAAGCCTCCGTCCTTATTCCAACGAAAGTGGATAGAAGTCGAGCCTGAGATCCAAGAGCGGTCAAGATTCGGACACAACTCCATCGAGCTTCGAGCCCAGCGGTGGCCAAGGTTTAGATACAACTCGGTTGAGCTTCGAGCCCAGCAGGTGGTCAAGGTTCGGACATAACTTAGTTCAACTTCGGGCCCAGGCAGTGGTCAAGGTTCAAACACAAATCGGTCGAGGTTCGAGCCCAACAGTGGTCAAGGTTCAAACACAACTTAGTCGAGTCTCGGGCCCAGCGAATGATCAAGGTTCCGACACACCTCGGTCGAGCTTCGGGCATAGCAGCGGTCAAGGTTCGGACACACCTCAATCGAGCTTCAAGCCCAAACAAGTGGTCAAGGTTCGGACACAACTCGGTCGAGCTTCGAGCCCAGCAGCGTTCAAGGTTTAAACATAACTCAATCGAGCTTTAGGCCTAACAGCGGTCAAGGTTCGGACATCAATCCCTCCGTCGAGCTTTAGGCCCAATAATGGTCAAGGTTTAGACACCACACTAAGACTTCGGGACCACTCCATGGCCAAGTCGAGGAACCATAATAGAAACATGATCCGCTTACAAATTATCTTTAGGTAACACTTAAAACTATTTACATTTGATTATTAGCTAATGAAACTGTTCATGCGGAAAATTTCAGCTAAGCTTCCCCAGTGGTCAAGGTCAAGATACCCTTAACCAAATCCCCAGTGGTCCGGTTCAGGCACCCCCAGCTGTGACTTCGGACTTTACTACCCGAGTCAAGTTCAAGCTCCCCACCAAGCTTCGGACTAAGCACACCAATCTGAACTTCGGGTCTCTAAGCGACCAAGTTTAGGAATTAACAACCTGGACTTCAAACTCCATCAGCCAAGTCAAGGCTCATCAAAAGCTACTTAATTTCGGATGCGTCAATCCAATTAGATTCCAAAGCAACGCCAGTACTAGTGTAAGTACCCTTTAGTGTCTACTTTGACCTTCGTCTTTCAAACTCGGTCAAAGTCTGGGCTAACTATAGACACCTAAAAAGTGTCACCCTTTTCTCTATTTTTTATTTGTTGGCTAGATGACGATAATCCCGAGTCTTGTTTGAGGATTTGGATCTCGATCGTGATCGATTGGTGCGACGGAAGTCGATAAACCACAAAGAACCTTTAGCACAACATAAATAGCCTTTTGCTTTGAGTCGATCCAAAAATCTCATTTTCTTTCGGACGATCCAAAACGGGCCAAACCTTCAGAGACAACAGAGTCCAGTGCCACGTATCGGGAAATTCCAGTGCTCGAATACTACGTTTCACTTCAGTCCAACCAAACAAGGAGTTGAAGACCTCAAGACGACGTTAGACGATGCATTTCATGATCACAAGCATAAAAGTGTTGCGTTTCGGCTCCAAGATAGTCCACCCGAGACTAGGGGCATGCATCCCGCATCAAAAATAAAAACCGCCAAAAATAGAAACCCGCCAAAAACGAAACTTGCCAAAATTGGAAACGTTCCATTTTTGGAAAGCTCATGTGGTCGGCGCCCGCCTTCTAAAAAGGTTAAGTGGAACGCTGCATTTTGCCCTGGAGACTCCCTTGGAAGCACGCTAGGACACGAAACCCTAGGCAACCTCTTGTGGCCGGCGCCCGCCTCCCGGCTCTATCCGATTTTATCCCCTTTTTTATCTCGATTCCATTTAGTTCAATCTCAAGATATTCCTTCCCGGTTTTGTATCCTATTCTGGACGACTGGCCGAGCCTAAACCTAGGTCATTATTTGACCTAACCTCTCCCTATAAATAAAGAGCAAGTGGCTCTCATTCTCACAATGGCTCAACCCTCGATGTTTCTCTGCTTAAATTCGCCTAAGAGCTACTGAATACTTCATTCAACGGGACAAAAATTTGTCCTTCTTTAAGGACTACAAAGAAGCACAAAAATGTTTGGAGACCATAGAGGAACACTATTAGGTAGTGTGTAGCGACCCCCAAATGCTTGGAGTGGTGAATTTTGATGCAGCGTGATTAGTGTTATGAATGGGGATTTGTTGTCTAGAGCTTTGCTGGCGGGGCGAAATGGGTTGGGGACGGTGTAGGGCAGTTGTTTTCTAGGAACCGAAGTGGAAGAAGCTCATACATGTAAATTTGCAGTTCAAAGAGGTTTGGAAGAAGGGATGGTGTAGTGTGGAGTTGGAGGGATATTTTTTTGTCACTTATCACCAAATTGAAAAGGAATGTTCATCTCAATTGAAAGTTAGGTCTTATAGTTGATGATATATTACAATTGTGTTTTAAATTTGACTATTGACTTTTTTGTTCTTTAGGAGGGAGGGAAATAAATTAGCACATTACTTTGCTCATCTTTAGCCATTTGAGTTGGATGTTCAAGTTTGGTTATGAGGGATTGGCCCGATCGTGTCCTTGATCTAGCCACTCATGACTATTATAGTTAGCTTCATTTACCTGAGTAACATATCCTCCCGCTTTCTCAATAAATAAATAAAACTGCATTACTGTACATCACATCCCTTTTGAAAATTACCTCCTTGTTATTGAAAATTACCACATTGAACGCCCCAGTCCCATGTTAACTACATCATCTTGATTTCATATTTTCTCTCAAAACCTTATGTTTAGGTAATGTATATGTTTCCTTCTCTTTATGGCCCGTCGTAAGACCTTGGTAGCCCACACCATGCATGCAAGTAGTTTATCACGAAGTAAACCTTTTTCTTTTTCCGAGTGTGTTTCTTCATGCAACCAACCTGCAAAACCAGCCTTCAAGTAAGCTCATGGTCAATATACATCACATCGAATTTCATTTCAATTCCCATCATCCCTATCTCTCCTCTGAGATTCTTATCTTCACAACAACTATTTTACATAAAAGCTTATAAGCATTTACATGTCCTTTACAAAGACCATACTTAGCTTTACTTTGTCAACAGGTTCCTTTTTTTTTTTTTTTTTTAAAGTAAGCTCATATGAAAAAATTAGTTTTTACCTAATTTAATGCACTTCTTTACTATGACAATGTTATATATGAGTAACTAAAGTATGTAACACACCTCTTTTGTGGAGTTTGATTGGATGTAATGCAATAGGGGTGTAATATAATTAAATATGTAATGTAATTAGATATGCAATGTAATGCGACAACAATTGCATTACCATGTTTGGTTATATAAAAAGTGTAATGTAATCACAAAGGTAATGAATTATTTCAATGGCAAAAAATAGTAATTAAGTTATTGTAATAGATATAAATGTTATCTTCATAAAAAATTAAGCTACATGTTTAGATTTAAACTTTTTAAAAATATTTTCTATCAAATAATCAAGTTTTATTTCTTTTGTGGCAAATATCAAGTATATTATTCTAATGGCAATAAATATTGTAATAGAGATAAATGTTATCCACATGAAAACATTTTAAATTCGAAATTATATTTGAGATTTTTAAAATATTTTCGATCATATTTTCTAATTTTAAATTTTTTTGGTGGTAAGAAAGATCAACTGGATTATTCTAGTGGCGATAAATGTTTGTCATAGTGAAGATTAATGTTATCCAAATAATAAAATTTTAAACTCTGCATTTATATTTGAGCTTTTTTTAATCTCTTCTATCATATAATTAAGTTTCGAGTTTATTTCATTGATAAAAAATACCAACTAAAATTATTTTATTGATGATAAATATTTATTGAATTAAAGATAAATGTTGACTAGTAAAAAATTTTGATATAAAAATTTTAATTTAAGCTTATTTTATCTTTTTAATTAAATAGTTAAATTTTGAATCTAAAATATAAAATTAAAATTTTCTCTTAATGACCAACTGATCATTTCATATATTAAGATAATAAAAGAAAGAAAATCAAATTCCTATGGATGAATTTTTGCTTGCCAAGGAGGAGAGAGAAAAAGGATATGGAATATAGAGAGAGGGGGCGGGGAGAAAGAGAATTATTGGAAGTGTGTTAAAATTTGATCACGAGGATGGATATAATTATAATTGTTTAGTAAATGTCTAAGTAATTGTAATTGTATAGGTGGTAGAGGTTAATGTGATTATAATGCAATTTTGATTGCATTACAAAATTGGAACCAAATATAGTAATGTAATCATCATTACCACTTTGATTACATCTAACCAAACATGCCCTTTAAGTCTATAATAAGAAAGATGGTAAAATCAAAGTCATCCTATTGGTTAGATTTTGTGCCACCATAATTTCAGAGCCTCTCTATCCCTTGTTTTAACAGCAAATAATAAATGAAAAAGAATTGATAAATCACTATAATATGGTAATTTTTTCCTCCCTCAATGAATTACAAATAGGGTTGTTTAAAAAATAAAAACCGCTAAACCAAAGAGTAAATTGGCATAACCCAACCATTTATTCGATTAACGGTACCGGTGAACTAATAGCATTTCTAATTCGAGATTTTGAAACGGACGGTTAACTGAAATTGAACCAATAGTTTTTCAAATCATTTTTTAAGAAATATTAAGTCTAATTTTTTATTTTTTTGCATTTTCATAACTAGTATTATGTCTCTAAAGTTTAAAAGACAAGGTACAAGTAAGCGAGGTAGACATAGGTAGGGATTTGTTTGAGTTATTAGATTGATTATCATTATCAATATTTAGTTGTATAAATTATAGATCATGCATATTCACCAACATTAAGGACAAATCAATTAATGGAAATAAAGTTAGCGAATTTCCATATCGACATAATAGAGTATAATTATGTCATCTCATTTTTTTACCATCTATGTCATCAAGTAATATAAAAAGAAAAAAAAAAACATAGTTATTAAGCCAAGGGTATTTACTTCATTTTTGGAGTTAGTTCAAAGGTATTTCATTTTAAGGACTTTATGGAATCAATTTGGGCTCATTGTTCATTTATTAATGTCATGTTAAGATTTTGAACAATATTAATTGTCACCACAGCTACTTGTCCCATGCTTCACAAAGTTATGAAATGAAATTTGACGGAGTATAAAATAGTTAATCCAAACAAAAAAAAAAAAAAAGATTCAGGTATGTTCAGTCAGCATATTTTTAGCATATTAGTATGCTACCTAGTTGTACTATTCTTAATGACATAAAATACTTAATGGTATGCTAATAAATATTAATGCCAAAGATCGGGTTGCGCGGTGAATCACTAGATATTAAAATCTAAAAATCTTGATAATAGTGTGAATGAAAGAGTTTCAAAAATAATGTGAAATTAATGGATGCTTATAGCTAAGATTTGGTGTGGTGTTTTTAATTAACACCCCTACTTAACTCAATTTTATCAAGCATTATCTATATCATTTGTGCGTTTATGATGGTGTTTAATGATGAAATACTAACCTCAATTATTCCTTTGTCTTACTTCTCTCTTTCAGCCTCTTATTTTTAAAAATTTGAGTGATGATTTAGATATTTTCTTTGTTATTCATGCTACTCCATTCCATATTTTGTTTAAAGATGTATCGGATGTCACTTAGTGGTGCCTAATTAGTAATCAATTAGTTGTGTTTTTAGATGCTTGGCCCTCTTTAGAACAAAAAAAGATTATAATGATAGGTAATTACTACTGTAAATCTCGTGCTTCACACGTTTATGTTCGTTCAATATATTTTTAGCATATTAATATGACACTTGCTATGTTCCAACCTACTCTAAAATGCTTTCTCCTCATCAATATACTCCAACATGCCACAAATACTTCTTCCACCACCACTTTATTCCACCACCAAATCCGATTGTTTAAAATTTGGTCGTGAGATGCCAACAGATATTAATGTCAAAGATCATGATACTGCTCGATAAATCAATAATTCAGGATATTCTGAATACATAATCCAAAATTCAGAATATTAAAATTCAAAATTCCTAAAACTCAGTTATTGGTAAAACACAAATTGCAACAGGCTAATAAAAGAAAAACACTTATCTTCGCCAAGTGGTAAAATTTGAGGCAATAGTAGGGGTGAGCAAAAATTCAGGTACCCGGTTCCGGACCGGAACCGGTCTGGACCCGGCGGGTCCAGAACCGAACCCGGTTGGACCGGGATCGGGACCGGGTCCAATTTGTAGGACCCGGTTATAACCGAGTCTGGGACCGGGTAGTAAAATCTTGGACCCGGTCCCGGACCCGGCCCGGTTACCTGGTTTTATTAAAAAAATAAAAAAATAAAAAAATTCGAACCCTAACTAATCTTGGACCCGGCCTTGAGTCTTTGTTTGCTTTGCCTAAAAAAAAATCAAATCGTTAAAATATAGGATAATTATTGCCTAAAATTTTACCAAAAAAATTGTAAAAAGTATAAAAACAAAAATGATAATTGAAAAACTTAAAAAAAAAAAAAAAAAAGGACAGCAACCGGGTTGCAACCGGGACCGGGACCGGGTCCGGCCAAAACGACCGGGTACCCGGTCCCGCTCAGCCCTAGGCAATAGGTACATTAGGAGCTTGTTTGGAAGGAGGATAAGGAGTAAGGGGAACTAATAAGAGTTGTTACTCTCCTTTGAAAGGCTTTAGTGGAGTCATATAAATAAGAGTAATGAGGAGAAGCTTTTACCCTTTCTTACTCCTTTTTATTCTTATTTTCTTAACATCCCAATTTAGGGGAGTATGGTTATGTATTAAAACTAATTAACATTATTTTATAAAATATCTTTTTGAGCCCTTCCTCTCAACTAAATAGAAAAATATATATGTTAATTATTCCTCTTGCATACTAAATACCATACTATTTCAAACATATGTATTTATCTACGCTTCTTTACTTTCCTTACGCTCATTAAACTTTCAAATATGAGTACAATAAGCACTCTTATTTATTCCAACTTTACCCTTATCAGTCCTTACTCTTATAAACTCTTACTAATCTCAGGTTTGATTTTTTTCCTTATTAGGCAATATATAATTAGTTTGATAGAATTGAGGCAAAACTATAAAATGGAGTTGATGGAGTAATAAAACATATTTGGAATGTAAATGAGTAAATACGAGTTATATAATTTTTAGTTCTTATGTTAGAACTACAAATAAAGGAACAACTATCCACTAACAGTAAAAATCTAATAGTTATCACCTACCTAAATAGTTATCGGATACACAAATAATTATCTGCTATTTCAAACAGTTCATTTTATAGTACACCCTGTAAATCATGGCTTATGAAATTTGTGAAGATTTAGGTGTGGGTATATCGTATCTTTAAAGCACCAAGTGAGTGTTACCTTAGTAGTAAACACTTCACATTTTCATCTTCTTCATCAAGGTTTAAATTTTGGTGGAGAGAATTTTCTTGCTAGGTGTGCAAAAAATTAGAATGTGTTGTGAGTTTGAGTTTTGAGCTTGGGCTTGATATCCTTATTCCCTTGAGACTTTAATATCTATTTAACCATAATTTAAAAAATTTCGAAAAAATTTGTCCAAAAATCATTTTGTTGTATTTGTAACAACGAATTTCACATGTTGAGGGATTATCCAAGGAAATTATTTTTGTTTTTTTCCTTCTTTTTATTATTTTTTTATTAAGAGTATAATCTTTTTCGATTGATGAGCTTTTAAGGTAAAAGTCTTTTGATAAGTCCGAAGTCTCTTTCGATAAAGGAGTATCTTTTGCAAAACGAGAAGAGTTAGCACAGCTTGTTAAATATGCGATCGGTTGAGAAGCATGCTAAATACTCGAGAGCACCGACTATATTTGGACGAAGTAAAAGGAGGTCTTTGCATCACTTAGGGAATGAGTTCTGAAAAAGCTTAGGGGCTGGAAAGAAAAATTCTTATCAAAAGCAGGGAAGGAAGTCCTCATCAAGTCGGTTGTTCAAGCAATGCCGACTTATCTAATGAGTATCCTCAAATTCCCTATCACGGTCATAGAAGATTTTCATAGCATGTGTGCTCGGTTCGGTGGGGGCGGTTGAGGGAAACGTAAGATGCATTGAATCGCGTGGGATAAGTTGTGCTCCCCTAAATGTTTAGGTGGAATGGGGTTCGAAGATAGAACGTCTTCAATGATGCGCTACTCACAAAACAAGGTTGGAGAATTATGCAAGATGAAAATTCTCTTTTGAGTCGGTTACTTAAGGCCAAATATTATCCTAACGGCACTTTCTTGGACTCAACGCTTGGGTATGCGCCAAGTTACTCCTGGAGAGGTATTTGGGCCTCAAAAGCCTTGCTCAAAGAAGGTTTAATGTGGAGTGTTGGAAACGGTCGTAGCATCAACATCCGGAATGATCACTAGCTAATTGATGAGGTGGACAAACGGACAACCACGCCCTAACTGGTTGGGACTAAGCTCTCTATGGTTTGTGATTTGATAGACCGAGATTCAGGCCAATGGAATATGGAGATAGTGGACACCAACTTTAATGATCGTGACAGTAGGCTAATTGCAGCTATTCCTCTTGCGAGAGCCTCCCTCACGATCGACTAGTATGGTGTTATTCCGAAAAGGTATGTTCACTGTTTAATCAGGGTACCTCCTTGGCTCATCCTTTTCTTGTGATAATTTTGATAAGTTTTGGCCCCTTTTGTGGAAATCGAACATCATACCTAAAGCCAAACAGTTCCGGTGGAAGTGGTGCTCGGATGTTTTGCCCACTAAAGAGCTACTTGTATACCGCCACATTACTATGGATAATACTTGCCCACGCTGCCATGTTGAGATTGAAACACCCTGGCATGCTATTTTTGACTCGTCCCGAAGTTAAGCATATGTGGCTCGGACTGGACCCCAAAATTATGCAAGCCCGTGAAAGTGTTGATATACCAGGCGCCTTGATTGAGAGATGGGCAACCGAGTTGGAGGAAGAAGCTTTCCTAATATCCCTAACCTTGGGTTGGTGTATATGGGGGTAGAAATGCTAAAGTTTTCAATGATATTACTACTCCCAAGTGCGAGTGGTATTGGCAAAAGCACAAACTATGGCTAGAGATTTAATTAAGCTCCGGGAAAAAGACCTTAGTTTTCAAAGCAACACGTAAGCAAATCTCACAACAACTTGGTGTCCTCCAAATTTAGATGTCTTGAAAATCAATGTTGATGCTTCGATAGGACAAGATGGGTGGATTGGATTAGGAGTGGTGGGACGTGATCATCACGGAGAGGTCCGTGTGGCAGCTGTGAAACGTGTCCGATCACGGTGGACGCCAATGATTGCCGAGCGAAAGCAATGCTCTTTGGGATCCGGATAGCTCGGAGGTTCAACTATTAGAAGGCCTCGTTCGAATTGGATTGTCTTCCTTTAATTCATAGACTAAACCAATTCAATTTTTTTCTTGGAGAATTCGATTTAGTCCTAGATGATTTATTTTATTATAGCACTTTCTTTAATTTTTGTACTTGGAATCATGTTAAGAGAGATGGAAACTCGTTGCCCATCATCTTGCCAAGGTGATTCCCTCAGGGATAGAACAGATCTGGTTAGGGGTATACCCTGAACCAATCTCCAGCTATGTACTCATGGACGCATTATTTATAAATTGAATCCCGAGTTTTCATAAAAAAAAGGTAAAAAGTCTTTCCAATAAGTATATTTTCAAAAATCGAACTTGTATTCCCTTCCTTATCGATGTAAGACTGCTATCATCTTATATATTTTTTTCCATTTCTTTACATGTGAACAACCATGACCTCGACATACTTGCATAAATTTTTCATGTAAAGCAACATTATGTGATGTGCTAAAAATATTGATTGATATATGAGTAATGCGTGATAATACACGATACTAATTAATTAAGTTATCATCCAAAATTATTATCTTTTTCTTTATGGAAAATATTATTATCTTTAACTAGCTTGTAATTTGTTCTTGAAAAATGATTGTATATTATGCAACATCTTTATTATATGATTGCCTTTTTTAAGTTTGATTATGTTTGTCACCAATAAAAATCATTTGATGCAAACCAACCTAGCTAGTTTTTGTAACGCCCCTATCCGTAATCACCTATTTTAGACTAAACAAGCAGTTAGCCGATGATTAGCACATGGGGAAGGAGGTCGGGGACATCACCGCCGCCCTTACCAAAGGAAAGGGCAAGGCTCGAATATGTCTATATGTATTTTACCCAGGGTTATACCTTGCTAGGCAACTACAACCTATGCAAAAAGTACATGTTAAACTTGATACAAAATCAATGGCACTTGACCACTAATACCCCAACTTGTCACTCGCGAGCCTCTAAGTCCCGAACGGAACTTTTTTCTTGTTTCATACTTTCAACATCTTTACCTAAAACAAACAAGAAAATATTTTCGAATGTGAGTCGAAGCTCAAGATATCCATTATCATGTCTGTAAAATAAAGGTTATGAAATAGTTGAGTTGAGCGCATGCATTTCAATTCACTTGTAAATGAGGAGGAGAGCATAATTTAAAATAGTTGCTCGTTTATTATCTGAATGGATCCCTTACAATCATCGGGTTTTCCCTAAATGCATGTGCATACATCCGGACCGATCGGATAGTCCGGTTGAAGGCGGCCAACATGTACAGGTGTGACCAACCTAAATATTGAGGAGTACCAAATAATGGCACTTGTGGGGCGGATTCATATTAATAATGGCAAATACCATTTGTAAATGATTCTTTGTTATTGTTGATGTCGGCCATATCCGGCCTTGATTTGTAAATAAAACATTGAAGGGCGAGATCAATGAACGTACCTAATGAACTGAATTTGATTCTTGCCTTGAATTTGATTTCCTTCCCTTTTGACCTTGAGCAGGACCCGAACGAGCAATGATTGATGGCCTTGAATATAAAATTTTACAAAAATAAATCCCGTTAAGAAATATTAATTCTCCACTTTCTTTCCTTTATCTATTTATTTATTTGCTTATTCGTTTAGTTATCTTCCTACTTACTCCATAATTTAATCCAAAAAGAGATGCTTAACTCATATCATCTTCCACATGTATGACATTATGATAACTCAATTAAATCTCAAATCTCTCCAATCGACACATGCTCCACACTAACTCAAATCCATAATCACAATTGACCCAAGGTTTGCATCATCCTCAGTACACATCAAATTCTAACTCTACCTCTAAGCTCAATCTTTAGTAATTTAAGTATACAAGGTAACCCAACAACTTAATTATAACTAAATCTTTCTTAATCATACGTACATTATTATTTCTCCACCCTATACTTTTCTTTAATTACTCAAACATAATTATCAACCTCAAATTTTCTCAAATTTCCTCAAACTACCGATATTTCACGTCAACTCTATTTTAATCTAAACTTCTCTTAAATTGATACCGAATTAAATATGCATCGAGATTAGAAAAATTTATTATACTCATCCTTAGCTAATTCAACTATACATCATGAACACTCCACCAATTAGGCTTATCTTTATTGAATTTATTTATACATCCGTACCAATTTTGCCACAAATTTTACTTTAATTTCATTTGTAACACCCCAAACTTAATCGTAATTAATTATTTTAAATTTGCATTTTATCATCTTAATGTTGTTTAAGAGCAGTGAGCCATGCACAATACGAAATAGAAATAAAAGATGCGAAAAAGTTGATAATCGTAAATAATAATGGTAATTCGTACAAATTTACGTTTGTACTACGAAGTGTATATATGTTCGAATAATTTCATTCCAATATGAATAAATTAAAGTAATAAGTAAATAGAAATAAAATAAAACAAGTATGTCTGTGTGTGTGTGTGTGTGTGTGTGTGTGTGTATATATATATATATATATAAATTATTATAACACAAATAAAGTTAAAAAAAAAAAGAGGAAGAGAAGATTGTGGAAGGATTGGGAATAAATCAGTGAGGGGGTGTTTGTAAAGCAAGCTAACACATTCATTTCCTCTCTCACACATCTCCTCCCTCTCCTCCCCCTGCCCTTGCTGCCGTGTCGCCGGCCAGCCACCGGCCGGACTCGCAACCGCCACCCGACCACCGCCGGCACCTAAATTATAATTTTATTTTATAACAAGTAACATACTCGAGCTTCTCGCTCACAAGTCTATTGTTTTATGTTTTTAAATTTTTAGGAAGTCGAGAACATGACGGACTATTCACAATCACGCCCAAAGTTTAAAGAGGAGAAAACGATAACGCCGGTCGGAGAAGTGATGTATGGTCTGTTCGTCTTGACCCCACAAATGCTAGTCCCTCCCTTGGTCCCTTGGCTCATGATTCCTCTCCATCCGATCCTTGGCATTTTGAGAATTTCATTTTCCGTGAAGAAAATTTGGATTGGATTGTTACATAAATTATTTGAATAATTATTTTGCTCAAATGAAATCGCTTTGTTTTCATTCCGAAAACGGCGGTAACGTTTCTCAATTTACAAGTCTTTTGCTATTAATTACTTATTTATGTGGTTACGTATTGGGGGCATTACGAAGTGGTATCGAGCTAGGTTGAGGGAATCATGAGCTAAGCGTATAGAGACTTAGTACAACCGATTCGTAGTCGTTTTATGGGTAATGTGGAGTCCTATGTGTGAGTCCCATTATTCGTTTTGGTCAATATTATAAGTTTTGTTGGGGGATGGCGCCTAAACCCAACAAGTTGCATGCGTCTATGGTTGTCCTTGCATATAGATGGTCAATATAAAAGTTGACGTCACAGGATATTGATGTTAAGTAGTTCTATCATTTGAGTCAAGATGATCCAGTCCAATATCACTTGCTTGACCAGCGTAATGATAAAACTATAAATCTATCGAAACAACGAAAAGAATCTTGTTCTAAAATGAATAATTGCCCAAATTTTGATACCCCCTAAAAAGACAAAAAAATTTCTTGCAAATAATAAATCAAAATTATTCAATTTCTATTGATAAAAGAAAAGTTCTCATGTGATTCCCACATAGATGAGTTTAAAACCACATGTAAACTATTGTTGGAATTTAATTTTTGGAGCTAATAATAAGCATCGAAGCTCTAAGTGCTTCATGAGGGCCTAAAGATTCAATAATCGCCAAATGTGTCTAAATGGTAACTTTGGCCGTTGGGTAATAAAGAATGAAAACAAAAATTTATGTAATAAAAGCGACTCTAAATTAACTAGATTGAGAAATGTATGAGTTTGAATTTAAGGAGTGCATCATACCGATGCTCTAATTAGTGAAATTCCCTTGTATAATGGCACATGTTGAGTCAAAGAATTAGAATAGACAATAACAATATACAAGATAGGAGGTACTTATTTTCAATGAATAAGTGTAATTGTATGTATAAAGAAAGTAAATAAAGCAGTTGAGGTATAACGAAAAAAAAAAAAGAAAAGTGTAAGCTCAAAGAATGATGAAAATTTTGAGGTTATATATATAAGATTATAGAAAATAAGATATTAGCATAAACTATGAAGCATCTCTTAACTATGATAAATGAGAGATTGAGATTTATATTCACAAGCGAAGGTTTCTCCTAAAATGTTGTATGAAGATAGAAATATATAGAACTTGGGACTAGGTCAAAGAGGATACCCAAAACCAGTTCTAGACTCTATGAGGGAAGACAAATACATGGAGCACTTGGAAACTACACTACAAATTTTTGGGAGGTTTTTTTCAAAAGACATTTGGAACGAAATAGCATTTTAGTATTTCATATAATTAGGAAACCAACGGATTAATAGAAAAGGGGGAGACAAGTGATTAAGGATATGTTATTGATTACGTAAAGGAAAGGAGACGAATATATTCCATTAGTTGGGTTCTCATGTAACAATATTCTTCATGGTATCGAAATTATTTAAGAAATAGTTGGGAAGATCTGAATTATGCGACATAATATGAAAGTGGTTTGAGATAAACAGAACTCACATGCGAACCGTATAAGGAAACCTCTTGAATCTCAAGAAGTGATAAGATTTTTCTTAAGGTTTCTCCAGGTAAAAGGATATGAAGATTGTGTAAGACGGCAGATGAGACACTCGCTCGGTGAGCCTTACGAAATTGTTGAGAGAATAAATCATGTTTCTTATAGGGTAAACAATTGCGCAACAAGGTGATACCTTTGGGTAAAGTCATTTGAACCCATCATGCTATCTCTAAAGCAGCATGAGAAATAGAGGACGAAATGAGAAGTCAATACCCCTATCTGTTCTAAAGTTATGTACTAAACGATTATAGTTTCGAGGACGAAACTTTTTATAAGGAGGGGAGGATGTAACACCCCGAAACTTAATCGTAATTAATTATTTTAAATTTGTATTTTATCATCTTAATATTGTTTAAGAGCAGTGAGCCGTGTACAATACGAAATCGAAATAAAAGATGCGAACAAAGTTGATAATCGTAAATAATAATAGGTAATTCGTACAAATTTACGTTTGTACTACGAAGTGTATATATGTTCGAATAATTTCATTCCAATATGAATAAATTAAAGTAATAAGTAAATAGAAATAAAATAAAATAGTATGTCTCGTGTGTGTTGTGTGTGTGTATATATATATATATATATATATATATATATATAAATTATTATAACACAAATAAAGTTGTTAAAAAAAAGAGGAAGAGAAGATTGTGGAAGGATCGGGAATAAATCGGTGAGGGGTGTTTGTAAAGCAAGCTAACACATTCATTTCCTCTCTCACACATCTCCTCCCTCTCCTCCCCCTGCCCTTGCTGCCGTGTCGCCGGCCAGCCACCAGCCGGACTTGCAACCGCCACCTAGCTGCCGCCGGCACCTCTGCCGCCACCTTGCTGCCTTCGACACTTTTTTTCTCTCCTCATTGCTCGTTCTGCGCCAAGCAGCCCCGCCTCGCCCTGCTGCTGCCGCCACCACCGAATTGGGTTGGTGCCACCGTCCCCGGGCCGCCATCGACGCCTAACACCGCCGACCGGTGCTCGCCACTCGACGCCCAACGACCCAACTTCGCCGCCGGATCTTCCACCACCCCTTTTTCCACATCTAACCCCTTTAAGGTATATCTTTAATTCTCCACTTCTAAGCAAATTTCTATTATGAATTTATGTTGTAGTTGAAGGATTAAACAAGTTAATGGGAGTTGTAACTTGGTTGTGGTGGAATTGAAAGAACCTTGGGAGAAAATGAAATTGGATTTAGGGTTTAATATGTGTGGATGTGGAATTGGAAATTGATTTGAGTTTATTTATAATTGTGAATGTATTTGTTTAACTTCTATATGAATATGAATGAATTGTTTGGTTGTGGAAGAATTGGGAGAAAGATATTGAGTATGATTGGTGTATGAGAGCTAAAATTGAGCAAATTAATGTAATTGAACCTTGGTTTAGTTAAGTAAGAGTAAATCAATTTGAAATGTGGAAATTTGTTGGAGTATGAAGGTATATTCATATATGTGAATTAAGTAGAAATTGGGCTATGTTAAATTGTGTATTGAAAATATGAAATAAATGTAAATTGGATAGGAAGTTGAAGGTTTTGTTGGAATTAACGGAGATCTTGTTTGAGGTAAGTTGCAATGAAGTGAAAAATAAGGCCATAACTACTTAAATTATAATAAAACATGAACGACTAAGTGAGCAATAGTCTTAAAGAAGGTTTGGGATATTATTGAAAGAGAGATTAGGATTGAAAAGAAATTCAGAATGTTGAATCGAGTTGAGAAGGGAGGAAGAATAGATCTTTATAAAATTGTGAGAGTTTTAAGCCCAAATGAACTTTGAGCGACAAGTGAGAAATTAAAAGAAATCGAACGCAAGAGTTTACAAAAGAAAGAGTAGTATGACAATCTGAATAGAGACCTAACTTATTGAATCAAATTACTTTCCGAAAACAGAAAGCGATGGAACCGACATGTTCGAAGAAAAGAACGAAAACGATATTTAAAGGAAAACGAACAACTACCTCATTTACGTTACTATTTGTACTTTTCAAAATATTTAAATGTTAACATGTTAAAATATTAATGAGTTTCACTATTTAGTCTATGACACACTAAATGATTAACCGATTATTGGTAGTACTCGTATAGGAATTAATCGTACGGAGCCATCTCCCGATAATCGGGAATTCTATGATTAAATTGCTTAACCGAAGCCTTAGCTATAAATATATATGTATGAAGGTTCTTGTCGTGATCAAAATTGAAAGGTTCATGAGCACAAGAAAATGAGAATGTTGACGAGATTGTAACCTGGTTTATATGCTCGGTTTGAAACTTAGTTTTTGTGGTTGTAAATATACTCCAGCGTGTAGCCGTTGAGTTATGTACTCCGAGCGTGTGACTCATTGAGTTTTATTGTGGATTTTATGCAAGTTTTTAAGGCTTTTAGCCTAATGGTTAGGCCATATTTCAAATGAAACTCTACCAAAATTTTTAGAGAATCGGAAAACCAAACCTACATCTTGAGTAGGAAGTATATTTGGTTTATAGATAAGAGGACATCTGGGCATACTAGATGAAATGAGTGGTACAATTAAGGTTGGGCTACATTAGGCATAGACTAGAGGTGATAAAAACAAAAATCAAACTTGAGTTGTATTAAAAGAATAGGGAATTAAACTCATTAATGGTTATATACAAACTCAAACTATATCATCAATAGCTTATTTATGGGAAATGTATGAATATCGAGATCAAAAGAAAACAATATGGAAAGGTACGCGAAAGTAAAAGTCTGCATCGAAAATGCATATAAATATTGTTAAAAGACTAGTAGTCTACAAAAGTAGATTTGTGTTAGAAACGAAATCGAATTGAAATTGTATTGCAGAGATAATCGATAATTGAAGTGTTCGGCACGTTGAGGTACGTTCATCGCTTTTACATTCATACTACAAGTAAAAGTTTTATAGATTAACCGTTGGTACTTACAATTCATTGCATTTATGAATATGATCCAATAGTTTTAACATAATTTGGCGATGCAAAGGACCCATTAATTGTTATGGTGGTCTATGACCGCATATAATCGTAATCATAAACGTAATCGTAACCGCAATCGTAATCGTAAATGGTTGATCCGGGACGCTCGGACAACGTTGCTCGCTAGCGAGCATTTAACCGTTAATCGTTCAATTGTTCACGGAATCGTGTAATCGTTCAAATGTTCACAGAATCGCTTAAGCGTTCAATTGTTCACGGAATCGTTTAATCGTTCAAATGTTCACAAAATCGCTTGAACATTCAATTGTTCACGTAATCGTTTAATCGTTCAAATGTTCACGAGAATCGTTTAATTGTTCAATTGTGCACAGTCGATCGCCTCGGGGTTCAATGAACCTAGGAGTTGGATTCTACGATCGATTGTTTCACAGTAGGGGTCCTAAGTTTGGCTAAATTGGAAAAGAAAATCGACAATTGACAAGTCTGCAAACCGATTATTCAAGAAAAATGATTTAAGATATGCATGAGTTAAGAGCACTTAAATGATAATTTTATTTTATAACGAGTAAGGTACTGAGTTTCTCGCTCACACGTCTATTGTTTTATGTTTTTAGATTTTTAGAAAGTCGAGAGCATGACAGACTATTCACAATCACGCTCAAAGTTTAAAGAGGAAGAAAACGATAACGCTCGGTAAGGAGAAGTGATGTATGGTCGTTCATCTTGACCCCACGCATGCTAGTCCCTTCCTTGGTCCCTTGGCTCATAATTCCTCTCCAGCTGATCCTCGACATTTTGAAAATTTCATTTTTTGTGAAGAAAATTTGGATTGGATTGTTATATAAATTATTTGAATAATTATTTTGCTCAAATGAAATCGCCTTGTTTTCATTCCGAAAATGGCGGTAACGTCTCCCAATTTACAAGTCTTTCGCTGTTAATTACTTATTTATGTGGTTACATATTGGGGGTGTTACATCATTAAACCCAAATATACTTCAATCTCAATGTCATTCGTCATTACTTAAATAACTAAATCAAGCTCCAACAATGTTATTTAGATTTAATCTAAGTTTCTCCCAAAATAGCAACTAATTTTTTAAAAAATGATTCAAATTAAAATTTAACCTAAAAAAATGGAGGAAGTTGAAGGAGGAATTTGTGATGGTTTACGGTGGTGAGTCGGGAAATGACCGGAGATCGGCAAGTGGCGGACAGGACAGGAAGAAGGCGATTAAGGGTGGTGAAAGGCGGTCGCTGGCCGCAGAGGAGCTACAGAGGCAGAGATGGTGAGAGAACGAAGTGTAGTTTGGTGGTTTAGTAATGTTTAGGTGGCTATGGATGGAGGCTGATTTGAAACCGGAGTAGCGGTAGTGCGGGTGGCCGACGGAAGAAGCGAGACGTTGGTGGAGGCGCAGGTGGTGTTGTGTCCGGTCGAGCCGCAAGAGAAGGAGGGGTGGAGTTCAGGGGTATTTGATGTTAATCGATAATGTTGATGGTGGCAGTGGTTGGTGTTGCTACTCGCGATGAGCGGTGCTCGGGTGGTAAGAGGCGGCAGAGGCAGCAAGTGGTGGTGTGTTGTTGAGCAGAGACAGGGACAGCAGGGGGACTTCCATGGCTGAGCGAGAGGAAGAGGAAGGGTGGTGGTGTTAATGGATTTTTGGGTTTATGGTGAAAAGTGGTGGCCCGCCGCGTTTTACATTCGAGATAAGCATTAGTTACTACTCTAGCTTTGAGTTTATTTATGGTACCATCATCTTTCAATTTTTTTCTTAAAGACCCATTTAGACTTCATAGGTTTACAACCTCTAGGCTAATCAATTAAAATCCAGGTCCCATTAAGCATGATGGAATCTAATTCACAATTAATAGCTTCTTTCCAAAAGATTGCATTTGAGGATTTCATGGCCTCATCATAAGTTCTAGGGTCCTCTTCTAAAATGAAAGTATGCACAATTTTATCGAAATGTTAATCTGTTTTGTTACAAGATAGGTGATAAACTCAGGTCCAAAGCTAGATTTAATCTTAGGTCTCTTACTCCTCCAAAATTCGATATCCGCACTTTTACTATCTAAATAAGGAGAGATTAGTACAGTTTAATCTAGGTACCACATAAGCGAGGCACAACATTTCTTTTCATTGGAAATATATGTTCAAAGAATTCTACATCTCTAGTTCAAGAATAAAACCGAATGTACCATTTTCATGTCTTAAGATGAATCTATATGCAACACTCGTTATAAGCATATCCAATAAAAATAGCATCAACAGTTTTAGGACCTATCTTGGATTTCTCATATTCAGGTAGACCTATCTTAGCAAGACATCCCACACTTTAAAATATTTTGCATTTGGAGCATGATTTTTCCATAGTTCATAGAGGGTCTTATCCAGCTTTTTATGAGGAACTCTATTAAGCGGATAACAAGCACACAATACAGACTTCTCCCCACATATTATCGGGTAGTCCAGAGCTAATTACCATAGAATTCATCATATTCTGTAAAGTCCTGTTTTTTCTTTCAGCTATTCTATTAGACTGGGGAACATAAAGGGTAGTTATCTCATGAATAATTCCATGTTGCACACGTAAATCAGCAAGTGGTCTAGAATGATATTTACTGCCCCTATCCGATCTAAGTCTCTTAATTTTTCTTTCAAGTTGAGTTTCAACTTCTTCTTTATATTTAATAAACATGCTTTCAATTTCATCTTTAATACTAAGCAAATATACATATGTAAAGTGAGAACAATCATCGACAAAAGTAATATAGTATCTTTTTCCACTTCTACTCATGGGTTTCTTGAACTCTTCTAGGTCGGAATGGATTAATTCCTCTAATTCTGTTTCTCGATTTACAGCTTTACTAAAAGGTTTTTGTGATGCTTAGCCTTAGCACAAATTTCATATTTAGAGAATTCAAAATTAGTTAAGGTTAGAATTAAATTTAATTGTCTCATCTTTTTAATTGAGCCAACATTCACATGTCCAATTCTAGCATCCCACATATAAAGAGACTCAACAATATAAGCAGAATCGGACATCATGTTATTATTGCCAAGTGGCACATCACAAACAACATCAAACACAAATAAACTATTATTACGTAAACCCTTCCCAACAAACTGTCCGTTTTTAGTTAAGACCACTTTGCCATCACCAATAAGTTGTTTAATCCTAGCTTTGTTGATAAGGTCTCCAAAAATTAGGTTTCTATGAATTTCGGGGACATGAAAAACATTAGCCAATTCAAGTTTGTTTCCGAATTAAGTTTTAAGAGAATCTTCCCTTTCCTTTGAACTGCCATTGCGAATGCATTGCCCATGAAAACTTGTTCTCTGTCGGATGCCTTCCGGTAGTCATGGAATAGGCTTCACTTGTTGCAGACATGCTTGGTTGTTCATGTGTCAACGATCCACTCCATAATATTGTTGACCAGATTTACTTTAGAAACCACTACCATGATCGTCTTTTCTTCCACCAGATTAGCTTGAGTCTTGTTTTGGTCACCGATTTGTTTCTTTGGTGCCTTGTAGTGCTTAGCTATGTGACTCGGTTTGTCACAGTTGTAGCATAGTCTTTTGATTTTCCTCTGATCATTCCCATGCTTCTTAAACTTGGAGTGTTTTGGTTTAGGTCCCCATTCGTTAGGTTGACCCTTACATTTGTTGCCTCCAAACCTATTTGACTTAAAACCACCAGTCTCAACAATATTAGCATTAAAAGAGTTATGTCCATATTTCTCTTTCAACTTCATATTTTCAACCTCAAACTTAATGTGAGAAATCAATTCTTTTAGTGTATAGTCCTTCTCCTATGCTTAATATGATCATGAAATAACTTCTATATATGAGGATGAGAGTTTATCTAATAAACAATTAGCTTGCAGAATCTCACACATCTTCATACCCTCAAACAAACATCATACACCAAATTTTCATAATCAGTAACTTGCTTAGGAATAGGTTTCTCATTAATCATATAGTACCTATGCCATCTATTAGCCACATATTTCTTAACCCCAACATCGTCAATTCCATATTTTTCCCTTAAACAAACCCAAATGTCCTTAGGAGAGTCTTTCTTTCTATATAATTCAATCAAGATTGGTATCATATAACGTAAAGCATGCCTCGACAAACTAATTTTATCAACTTTAACATTTCTATCCTTAGGCACAACTATCTGCAGAAGTCTCGGAACCAAAAGCAGCGGTTCTAGACACGGGAAAATCAGCAATCAAATAAAAAACCCTAATTTGTGACGAGATAAAACTTGAAATGTTCAACCCAAATTTTATAATTTCAGTGATTCAACTTTCGACATATCGAGGCATGAACATATTAGTAACACTCATTACATACATGTTTTAGCTATAAAATCTATAATTGGTTTTTAGATTGTTGGAAACAAATATTTAAATAACCGAGAGAGAAAAATAAAGAATCAAACTAATGCTTATCTGAATGTAGACACGGAGTGGCCACCAAAACCACCGGCCTAAAACCAATTACGTCCAGCCACCGATGCAGAGCTGATATGGACATCCGGTCTACAGGCTTAAGCGAAGACCAATCCCATTTCGTGCATTTGGAACCGATCGGTTAGAAACCACACCAACAAGAGGAAATTACATTAGGAATTTTTGTGTAAGTGGAAGAGATTTTTCTCTGTCTTTTTCATGCTCATAAAATTGGTATTTAAAGAGGAGCTTAGAACATCCAAATTTAGAAGCGACTTAAAATTAGTATGAAAGAAGGTAACAAATATTTTGGATCTGAAATAGTATAGAATCAATTCAAAATGGCCAGAAAATCATTAATATGAAATCAAAGACACATGATTTAGCTCTTTCCGAAAATAATAAATCTGATTGGCTAAAAAATTACGAAATTTTTGACACCACACCACACCACACCACATCGCTCTCACCCAAGCCCGGCCCAGCCGACGCGCATGTGTGTGTGTGGTCATACAAGCCTTTCCCTTACTTGCTTATTCAAGAACATGAGAGAGAGGGACCTTTATAAACCACTTGGACTTTGTTCAAAAGTTCCATGCGGGACAATTTATCTTTCTCTTCCTCTTCCTCTTTCCAAACTTAAAACTCTTGGGACCTTAAACAAAATTTTTAAATTACTTCCAATAAGTTTGATTAATTATTATCACGTTTAGATTGATCATTATACCTTAACAAGTTGTACCCGAATCACAACTTACAAGTCTTAGAAAAATTTCCCTCAATAAAAGTAAAATTTGCGAACAATGTCAATTACCACTTTTTAAAAAAATATAAAGTGAGAGGTCATATATTACTCAACTTGTCGTAACAGTGAGTGGCCTAGTGGCCACTCACTCTATTCCCACCTCCCCTTCCTCCCCCGGTTCGATTCTCTTGGGGAACAAGTTCCTCATTTGAGGAATTTGTGGAGGGAATAAGTGATGGACTTTGACACCCTCCTCCCATGATCCAGTCAGCCCTCCGGACTTCTCCCGAGATAGGGGGCCCGGAGGGTGAGTGTACTAATTGATCCCCAAAAACAAGACTACTCAAATTGAGACATCATACAAATTGAGTGAGTATAAAGCCATGTCTACACCTTTTGGCTGCACACTTTAAATTATCTTCTACTACAGTTTTTCAAATTTTTACAAAAATTTCACCGCCTCATTTTTTACTACGTTTTTCTTCATAATAGTTGTGAAAGGACCGTAGTTAAAAGTCATTTTTATAATAGTGACAGTTCAAATGGTCTTCTTATTCTTGTCCAATAATTGAGATGGACATTGAGAAAATGTCTAATGTTCCCTATTCTAGTGTTGTTGGTAGTTTGATGTCTCGCTATGATATGCAATAGGCATGATTTGTCATATACGGTTAGTATGCTAAATTGTTATACGCATAATACTGGTAAGGATTATTGAGAGGCTATAAAATGGATTGTTCGATGTGTGAGAGGTATTATTGATAAAGGGTAGGTGTGTAATAGGAAAAAGGCTACCGCATTTGATGTTGCAAGGTTCATTGATTATGATTAAGGTGGACAGGAGGTCTATTTACGGATACATCTTCAAATTATGTGCCGGTGCTATCTCTTGAAAAACATCATTATAAGCTATTACAGCTCTTGCTATTACGAGAGATTGAATAAGGGGTGAAGGAAACTGAAGACTCGGACTTTGTAGGTACATCATTCCGAGTACCATCAAGGAATCGAGTACGGACTTCATCTCCTGTAAGTTTTGATTACAAGTCATTCTAAGTGCTTTAGAAACTTTTACGAGTGATTTAGAATCTTTTCAGAGTGTTACGTAAACTATTGCATATGCCTTCACTTGATTCCGACTGACTCGGAGAGCATACTCTTGCTTATCATTTCACACGCAATTCGAGTTACTCGGATAACACTCGGACATATCGCATGTTCAAACATTTTCTCCAATGTACATTTATTCAGGTCCGACTTTATGTTCTAAGTCCGATTGAATTACAGTGTTAATTCATCCTTCTAAGTCAGCTTGTTTTGTTTGAACCATGCTTATCTAAGTTCAAGTCTTTACCACTCGATATTCTTCATCTAACTTGACTTACTTATAGATCGACTTAGATGGAATTTGAGTATAATGGATATAAGACTCGTAAAATTCCACTCCTTCAGGACCCGGATAATTATGCACTTAATTATATTAATTAAAATTATTATCTGTGTCTTATCTTAAACCAAAGTATTTTATACTTTAAGAACCAAAATTGATTTACTTTTGTAGGTTATTCAAACGAGGTTATCCTACTTTTGAAATACAAAAGTGACCGCCTTCAAGATGTCAAATCACCAGCAGATAAGGCTTTTTCTACTTCGACCAAGGACCGGACAATCGTGTCGAGTTGTCTCGTTACCAAAACTAGAAATCTATAACGCCAAGCTCAACGGTGGTTTCCACCCTACTTTGTAGACACCACCGGTGAATTGGGACATCCAAAGGAGTTAAGAGCCATTGCCCAACGCTCACATCTCAACGGATATTTTCCGAGTCACTTAGAAAAGCCATTGCAACGGTCACAAAGGACTTCTAAATCGGAAGATAGTCACAACGGCTAATCTGCTTGGTCATCTATAAATAGAAGCCACTTCACAAGACAAGAAGCATTGCTTGAACATATAGCTGAAATTATCTCTCTCTGTATAATTCTCATTCAATCTTCTACTTACAACTCCAACTCTGTACTTAACATCTTTTTGAGTTGTAAGGTCTTGTAATCAATCACAAACACTTATTCTTACTTTCTAAGTCAGGTCCCTTGACCGAGCTGTAAGGGTTAACTCAGCTCAGTTGTCACTAACTCGTAAAGGTTACCTCGGTTAGGAAGTACTAGATCGGATAAGGGAAATTCGAGTCTAGGAAAATCTTGTAAGGAATGGTCTAAGGAAGCAATTCTGGTTGAGTGTTTCTATTGTATTTTGTGGATTCAAAATAGTGGATTTGACTTGGTGTTTGGATTAGCACTGCCCGTGGCTTTCTGCTCCAGGAGGGTTTCCACGTAATTTCTAAGTTAACACTTTTCCGAGTCCAATCTAGACTCAGATCGCCTCAAAGTAAGTTTTAGATTTTCATCTTCTATTATTTGTTTAAATTTATCCTTCACCCTATTCAGCCCCCTTTAGGGTGACTTAGTCTCTCCAAGAGCAAACCTTCGAAACTACTTGGTTAAGGGGTCTTATTATTGAGCTTGGCATTCAACGAGGTGTTACTTGTTGTGTTCTTAGATAGTTAGAGCGCTATTTATCTTGCCAAGGATGATGTTCATCACTCCAAGACTAAGCATATCCATGTCAATTTCCACTTTATTAGCGATAAAATTACAAAAGGGAAGATTGTGGTGAAGAAAGTTCACACTCTAGATAATCATGTAGATATGCTTTAGGCCATGTTTTGTAAGGAAGTAAGGAAAGTTGTGAGGAGTTGTAAAGAAAATAAAATATTTTACATGACTTGATAAAATACTTAATATATTTTTATATTTATGTACAACATATTTGTATTTTTATTTATGAATTTAATGTAAATTATAAAATTTAGATATTTGTAATATCAAATGCATATGTATCAGTTTGATGATTTGTTTTCTTGTTTTTTTATTTTTAGAAAAATAAAAATTACGTTTGATAATTATGAAAAGAGTTTTTATAGATGTATAAATTGCTTTCATATAATAGATAGTTAAAAATGACCTTAATTTTACAAGTTTGAAATAATTGTTATCAACTATTAAATGCTCTCAAATACTAAAATTAGTAGTTGAGGATATTTATTTTAAACATGTAAAATTAAGGTCATTTTCTTTTGTCCGAGACAACTAATTTGTATTACTTGTTCTTTTCTCCCTTCTTTTTGTTATTTTGTTTCTGTTGAAAGGCAAGGGGGAGAAATGTAAGTCGAAAACTTGTTGTCTTGTTTAGGGGAGTTTTTCCGCCCTTTTAAATCTTAATGGATTAATACATTTCATTATTAACTTCGAGTTCCTTATTTTACGAGTTAATGTTAAAGCATACTTTATTTTGTTCTGCTTCCGATATATTTTATATTGCTCGATCTATTGAATATGTCTTACTCATAAGCAAACTACTCGGAATCAATCTCTTTTCCTCTAACAAAGTTTCGTTTAAGTATGGAATGCCTTTCATCAAAAAGGGGAGATTGAAGACTCGAGACATCGCTCAATACTTTTCTAAGTTATGCAAAAGGAATCGGGTATAACAATTTCATACATATAGAGTTTTGATTCCAAGGCATTCTCTGTGTCTCGAAACTTATTTGAGTAAAATAGTATCTTCTCTAAGTGACACACCTCTCACTTATCATATTTATTGCTTTTCCAGTAGCGACTCGTAAAACCGGTTCTTTGTTCCGAGTTCATCTTCACTCGCATTTATCGCGTTTTGAATATTCCAATGATTCGTCGTTTCTCACTCAAAATCCGACTTGTGGTTATTTGTTCTATTTTGTTATAGTCAGTATTCTTAGCTCATTTCATGCTTAGTCTTTATCAAGTTAATCCTCTCCGATATTCTTTATCGAACTTGATTCTTCGCTTAGACTAAGTCGGATGGAATTATGAGTATCATGGATATTGGACTCGGAAAATTCCATTTCGTTTCGACTCGGATAATCGGTTGTGTATTTATCGTAATTATTTTATTATCTCGTGTCTAACCTTGGACCAAAGTATTTTATACTTTGAGAACCGAAGGTGTTTTACTTTTGTAGGTTATTCAATCGAGGATACACCTTTTTCAAACCACAAAAGTAACCGGCTTCGAACGTCAAATCACCAGCGAGACATGGCTTTTCACCTTCCCTGCTCCAGTCCCGGAAGATTGTGTCGGAAGTCGTCTGTTTCCAATTATGGAAAACTGGAACGCTAAGCTTAACGGTGGTTTCCACCTCATTTTTCATGACACTAACAATGGTTTTGGGACTTCCAAGAGAGTTAAACCGTTGTCCAACGTTCATATTTCAACGGATACTTTCGAGTGACTCATAAAGCCTCTATCAACGGTCACGGAAGACTCTCGGTCAGCAGATGAAGATAACGGCTACTCGCTTGGTTATCTATAAATAGAAGCCACTTCACAAGACTTGAAGGTTGCCGAATATATTGTTTATACACATACTTGCTCAAAGTTACTCGTATTTACTTTCAATCTTCAACTTACAACTCCCACTCGTAATTCATTACTTTCGAGTTGTAAGGTCTTGTACTCGATTACAAACTCTTCTTACATCCTTTGTAATGTCCCTTGACTAAGTCTGTAAAGGTTAACTCCGCTTAGTTGTCCCTAGCTATAAGGGTTATCTCAGCTAGGAAGTACTAGATCGGATAAGGGAACTTCGAGTCTAGGAAAACTTGTATAGAGTTGTCTAAGGGAGCAACTCGGGTTCGGTCAGTTCACGGTATTTTGTGGACTCAAAATAGTGGATTTGACTTCGTGTCCGGATTGACACGGGCCGTGGTTTTCTGCCCCGGGAGGGTTTCCACGTAAAATTTAAGTGTTATCTTTCCGAGTTCATTCTAGACTCGCATGCGCTTTCTTGCTCTTGTTCTTTCGATTCATTGCTTTCGAGTCCAATCTTTTCCGACCTCGTTGATAGACTCGGAATCTATCTTTGTCTCTTTTCTGCGCAAAAGTGTGTGTTTTCACTAAGAATTTTCTACCACCCTATTCACCCCCTCTAGGGTGACTCGGACTCTCCCGAGCAAACCTTCAGCTGACATGGCCGTGTTGGACGTAATCGTTACGGTTTCATGACTTGTCATTTTGGGAACATAAGTTTCAGTTGTATTAGGTTAAGTTAAACCTAATGGGTGCGAGAGGGTAGTCAAGAGAGTGTTCTTCCACCAATACGACTATACTAACATATGTTGAGAGAGTTTTTGTGTGAGAATCGTAATTCTTAGTTTTCAATCTCGATTTCTCTTCATGTTGAGATCATTTTGTACTTTCTCCCTTTCATAGTATATTTGTTCGTGCTCGTCGATGCCCATGGTTTTCTCCTTATTAGGTCTCCACGTAAATTTGCATTTCGTTGATTTATTGTTTTCTTGCTATACTTTTTTAATTATCATTGTTGACATCGTTGTCGCTTCCGCTATTATCGCGTTAATTTCCTAATAATGTCTACTAATAAATCGGTGGATTCAGGCTTTATGGTTAGGCATGATATGATCAAACTCTCATGATGGGTGTGAGGAGATTGGAAACGAACTATCCATGGATGAAATTGAGATTGATGACAAGTTCATTTGACTTTAAAAGGCTATCAAGGTTGGATATGATAGGATTGTGTTGGAGAACAATTCACTTGGATTGATATTTTTTGGAGAAGATAAGTCGTTGAGAAAATACCACAAGCGCACGAGTGTAGCTGTAGCTAGAAACCGGTGAGTATGAGTCGTGTCCACGAGGAACTCGCTTCAAGTACTAAATTCGCCTAAAAACTCTAATCTAGGTTAAACTCGGTTCGACAATAATTTTCGATTTGTAGATTCAACTAATAACGAAATAATTACGAGAAATCAATGGATAAAAAGCCTTAGTTTGGGATTAATCACACTACTATGCCCGAAATCAAAATCGTATACCGCTTGAGATTTGCCTATGCTAACAGTTTAGAGGGGGAGACACCAATTAAACTTATCTTTGCCTACTTTCAAAGGTCAAAGACTAATCTTACACAATCTAAGCGCCTATTTTCATAGGATTAATAAAGAGCAAAATCACAACGAATGCATTTCACAACCCCCAATTAAAACCTTAATTATTTTCATATCAAAGTTCTAATCATTCACAACGTCATTCTATGTGAGTTTCTACCTTTCGATGTTCACAAAACCCGAGTAAAAGCATATGAGTCCTCTTTCGAGGCATGCAACGAAAAAGTGATGAGCAAAGTGAATCTAACCTAACAAGCCTAGAACAAATCAATTGGTACTTAATTCATGATTATCAAGGCATAATAGGGATCAATCCCAACCTAAGTAGAGAGATTAGCCTCTAAACATGTTACTAAATGATTGACAAGATTTAAAGAAAATAGCCATGGAAAAACGAAAAGAAATTGTGAAGAAAGGACAAAGAGAAAAACTTATGACTACCAAATGAAAACTTGATATGATTCAACAAGTAAATAAACTTCAAGTACATAACGAATATTGCAAGTTCTTGAGTCTCCTCTCGGAGCTCTTTGATCGTAAAACCCTAGCTAAAACTTAAAATAATGGAAAGATATCCAAAATTACAATTAGGAAACCGATATATTGCGAAAGCAGAAAGTCACACAGTCATGCAAAGTTTCACTAGTAATTTCGCACAGTACATGTAGGTTCCGCACAGCAGTCGTGCGAAAACCCTAAACTTTCTGCCTCTTTTGCACGGCCGTGCAACTTCGCACGATAGGTTGTGCGTGACTTCAACTTTTATAACTTCTTGTACGGCTATGCAAAAGTTGCACGAGATGGCCATGCGACCTTCCTTGACTTCGAGCCCTTCGCTCGATGGTCCGCACAACCGTGCAAATCTCGCATAGCTGCTCGTGCAACTTCATTGATGAGTTCTAGACTCCTTCTCGCCTCTTTTAGGACCAGACTTTCTTCTTCATCACTTTTCATCAAATTTGCCTCAAATCTATCTAAATTAAGTCCAAAAACCTATAATTAAGAGATTTGCGAGCTTAGGTGACGATAAAGAGAAAATGAGCAAGATTTAATCCAAAACTAAACAAATATCATTGATATCATCACGGAATTGGGTGAAATAATGCCGTAAAACCGATAAAACGAGGTTTAACAATAAGTACAACAACTAGCAGGTAGCCCTTCTCACGAGGGTTCTACCCAAAGTAGTCATCCATTAAAATGGAGAGAAAAGATGAAGAAGGAATAGTCGTCCAAAGTAAGGAAGAAGAAATGCAAAAACCACACTTAGCCACCCAGTCAATGGTCTTATTTCCTTCTCTAAACGTATGTCGGATAAACATTTGGTTGTATCTTTGATGATAACGACGTGTATCTTGAATGAGTGTCCGGATTTTCCAAGGTACTTGCATATCTCCTTTAATACCTTTAATAACAACTTAATTATCTCCTTCTAAAACAATTGACGGAAATCCCGCTCGTCATCGTCGCTCTTACTCCATTCCGCATATCAAAAGGTTCAACTACCAACACGGAAGATGGTCCTAAATTAGCTATCAACTTGAATAAATTTCTCGTCCCAACCTCCGACCACGAATCCTCCTACTATTGTTGATGATGATTTTGATCCATCAAAGTTGATTTGATGAATCCCCTGGTGGTTTATGCCAGTGACAAACCGAGTTGAAGTAGATGATAATGGAGAATGAGCACTGGAGTGTGTATTGAATTGATGATCCAGTCTTGTTCCGACCCTCCATTTTGCCCACAATGTCTTGACCTTTAAAATTGTAGCCAAAACACTATAATTTTTATTTTTGAAGACAATATTATTTCGACTTTTCTATATACTCCATAACAAATGAACCATTCGGATCATTTAATTTGGTTATTCAAATTCCTAACCTTATGAAAAATATCCTTCAAAGACACGTTTCATAACTAATTGAAATTAATATCCAACCACTTGTATTGAAATGCTTTGTTCCAAATATCCTTGACTAGAGAATACCGCGAAAAAGATGATCAATGATTCACTATGAACTTGACACAATGGACAAACAATGTCAGTAATTACCCCTCTTTTAGCAAGATTATCTCGTGTGGATAAACACATTGTGACCAATTTGTCACAAAAACAATTTCAATTTGGCATCAAATCTAAATTCCAAATTCACGCAAAGTCCCATCTAGAAGGACTAGTCGGAAGATTATGTGCATTCCAAGTAGCGAGACTTTGTTGTAAAATTACCGTTGCTAAAAGTTCCCTCATAAATAGTATCATCAATCATGAGTAGGAAGGAGGATGGTTATAATAGTATGACGAGATGTCAATCAGTAGAAAAGAATTGGGGTGAAAACATTCGACATCCGATGATTTAATTTTAAAAAATATTAAAATTATGGTTAATTGTTGTCACCATCTTCTTTGTCATGTTGGAGACAAAGTCGGCCGTTCGATTGCTAGACTAGTGACCAAAAAATGAGAGACAAACAGTTTTATGTTGACAATTAGCTCCCATCCTTCGACTCAAAAAAAAAAAAAAAAAAAAAGCAAAAGAAAGTTGCGTGTTTGCATATGGGTGAGCTCCTGCGAAGTGCCAACAAACATTCTCCACCCACCGGCAAGTCCTCCTCCAAAACCTCGAATTGTTAAACCCCTTTCTCTCTCCTCCTCCTCTCTCGTCTGCATCGTCAAGTTTCCAGATTTCAAATATTCGTCGAGAACAGTTAATCGAAGATGGCTCAGATCATCACCGTTCTTCCGCTCCTTTTTGTGCTTTCTATTCTAACTTCATCCGCTTCCGCCAACGACGTTCGCTATTGTGGTATTCTTCTGATTTCTTCAATAATTTTAATTTTTTTGCTCCGGCTTTGTGTTAGTCTTGCTTTCGATTTGGTTGAATTATGCCTAGAAGATGTTGATTTTTAGGGATATTGAATTTGATATATTGTGCTGGAAATTTGAGGAGGAAATTGAAGGAATAAGATGAAAATTGATTTATGATGGTGTATTTAGTATAACCTTCGAATTGATCTTTATCATAGAGGAAAAGTCGAACAAAAACAGAAAATCTTTTGTGTTTGTCTATTGCCCATTCCAGATGATTTCAAAAAGTCCATTGTTCCTTTGTAGCATCATTCTTTATATAAGAATATCAACAAAAGCGCAGTCAGATGCTAATATGTGCAAATAAACTGACACCGAGTTCCAAGCAGATGGATTGCTTACATAGCAATAATCAAGTTAAGATTTGCGCATAAGAGAATGCATTTGTAATTTTTGGGTTCCAGTGTTGTCAGTGAAGTTGAAATTAAGGGTCTTTGCAGAATCTAGGTAGGGATATCCAATGCTTTGGCAAGGACAGAATTCCAAAATGAAGAGTTTGCTGAGTCTTGATACTAATATAAATTCACTAGTTGCTTTCACTTCTTTTCCGTAAGCTTTGGTTTCTCTCTGTTTTAATTTCTTGGGGGCACTAATCACCGATTTCCCTCTAAAATTATGAAGATTAAATCTTGAGTAGCTGAATATTGTTGTCTTAGGTTCTAGGGAAATTATTTCCGACCCAACAGAGAGAATACCGACAAGTTATTGCTTCTTTTCCTTTTCGCTCTCCTCCCCCTTTCCCTGTCATAGAACCGGAATTGGAAATGGTGAAAGTTCAATTTTTTTTTTTAATTTTTTATAGAAGTGAAAGTTCATGAAAAATGAAAAGAGTGGTATTTGATCCGTCTATGAGTAGTTACAAATGAAGTGGCCATGGTTATATGTAGCATCCCCTTTGGATTACTTAATTTTGTTCAATATGCACACTGTGGTTAAGTAGTATAGTTTGTATTTTGCAACTTTTTCTATTTTCATGAGGATTCCCGGAGGGGGGCTGGGGGAGTTTTGGCAAAGAGAAAAAGTGAAAACAGTGATATTACATAACACTTGTAGTCTTCTACATTCATGTGAAAAATCTAAATCTGTATCCTCCAAATAAATACGAGCGAAGAAATATTTTAATTTATTTCTGGTCCTAAAGGAAAACCTTTGAAAAGTTCTTGTTAAAAAATATTGTTGGTCACCACATTATTTTCTACTGCTATCATCACTTCTACAATGCCAAAATAATTGCATTTATCAATGTTGGAGCACACTTTAATTTGCAGATAAGAAAGGTGATTATGATGTTAAGGTCCATGGTGTTGAAATATCCCCGAATCCAGTTGTCAGAGGTCAGCAAGCTACATTCAGCATCTCAGCATCTACAGGTAGGTTTTATTATGAGCCATGGTGTCTTAGATTTTGTTTATGCATTTTAATCTTTTTTTTCAACTTGGCATTATTTTTCTCTGTATTGGCCACTTGTATCAGTGCTATTACTCAAGAATGAAATACAAAGTAATTTCTATTCTAGGTTGATGTAGGATGCTCACACAGAACGATTCTATGGCTCACACAAAATCTTGGCACACATTATTAAAAAGAATTCTCACTCTAAGACGTATTAGAATAGCACTCAAATCATTCAAATTGAATAGCACTGGAATAATTCAAATTTAGTGTTTTTGTTACAGGGCTTAAAGGTAACAAGTCGACTAACTTTAGGTAACTAACGCACATACCAGTATAGAATATCTAGGAAGGGATATAAATTATAAATAAGAATAATGTTCTTCAATTAAATCCTAATTTACTAAACTCCTTGCAATAAATATTCCCAAGATATCTTTTTCTCTAACAAGTTGTCCTTAGGATGCTTATCTTGTACCATGGAAACCATAGGCCAAATCCGTTTTCGTGATTGAATTAGTAGTGCATCCGGTTGTGCTAGGTTGATCATTGCAAAGGATTGTGGTAGAAGCCATCATAGAAAGAGGAAACAAGTTCACATCTAACACTTGCATCAATGTTTTATTTTTATGCAAATAGGGGGCAAGAAAGTGATATGAAAAAGGATGGTTCAATTTAATGTGGTCTAAGGAGTTAAAACACACCACATGAGGATTAAGTAAATCAACGGAAAGTGCTTGGTCAAATTAAACATACTAGTATAGGTAACTTTATTGAACTATGATAACACTGGAAATCGAGATACCCATGTTTACTCATAAATACTAGATAAAAATCGAGGATATTCTATGCTACTTACTTGAAAAATCAGGTTTAGTTAAGACTAATTTTTGCCTAGACCAGGCAAAAGCTGACTCGACCCGAAAATCTGACCCGAACCGCCCAAAATTTTTGGGTTTTTGAGACGATTTTCTCGACCCGAACCCGAACCCAAATCTGAAAAACCTGCAAATTAGCGGGTGAAACCTGACGCGAACCCGTTCGATCCGCTGGGCTCAAGGCAATAAAAACAACGATTTTAACTTTGTGCCTTGTTGATTGAATGTTTTATGCACTTTATATGATTTTCCCATCACTTTTATCACTCTTTTAATAATGATTGTTTATCATATCACATCATTTGTAAATCCATTAAATATTTATCGCAATCATTTACAAACAAAGGCTAATCTTGTTTCATTTCTCAACTTCTTCCTTATAAAAAAAACCATTATATACAAAAATTATGCATAGTTAGTTTCAATAAAAATCTTAGATTAAAAAGCCCAAGGTGCAAAAAGCGCACAGGGTCCCGGAGCCCGGGTGCGGGCTTCGAGGCGAAGGAGCGGACTTTTTGGAGCGAGGCACACTTTTTACATAAAACTACTTAAAATTCATTCCCAACCTATATTTTTTAATAAATAAGTAAGATAGCACATCAAAACAGTGTTTAGACAACCTTTTACTCACTAAAAGCACCACATAGTCTTAAATATCAAAATCCGACATTCAAATATTTCAAAACACACACTTGAAAGTCTAAAAACAAACAAGCAAGCATAGTCATAGAAAACAATACACAAAGCATAGTTTGTAAGCCTCCTCCCCATAGGTGAACTAAGCATCATCATTATCATCTAACACCATATGCTCTGCTTACTCATCATCATCATCATCATCATCATCATCATCATCATCGAATTTCAAATCCAACTCCTCTTCATCTTCATCCTCTTCCTCTTCTTCTTGAAATTTCTCTTCCTCATCTTCATCAATCAATTCCAATCGAACTTGAGAAGATTTAGAACCATTGGGAAGGAGCTTTCCCTTTGTCCTTCGCTGATGTTCTAATGATACTAGATGATCCTCTACCCCTCCTTGTACCATAACGAGACTCATTTGCCCGAAGCTTGGGCAACGGCCAAGTCAAAGTATCCCCTCAAATACAAAATCATCACCATCCGAATCATCTTCCATCCTTCCCAACAACCATTCATTACTCTCATCAATTTCTCTCAAGAGAATGGGATCTTTGGAATTTTACGGGCATCCGTAGCTCGGTGCACGTTTTGATTTGGCAAATACCAAATCATTCAATCGGGATTGTGCCAATCTATTTCTCTTCTTGGTGTGAAGTCTGTTAACAAAGTAAGTAGGTATGATTATTCACTAATAAACTAATTTATTTAATATCCTCATATAAAAATTTTGAAAGTTATAACTTACGTGGTGAAAAACACCCCAATTCCTCTCGCATCCCGTTCCACTACAAGTGAGGCTAAGAATCCTAATGACAAACTTCCTCAAATTTGGTGTCGATGATCCATATTGAGTCCATCATTCACCTATTCACAAAAACCTTACTTTAATTAACAACTTTGTAAGGTTGATTAGTTGTGAAGATTAGCTTTGGCAATAAAATTTTGTACCGGGAGGTATTGTATTCTTTTTCCTTATAGCCAATGGCTTTCCAAAGAGACCCTCGGCATTTACGTATGATTCAAAGTCACCTTGTCTTGGATTGTGATATCCGAAATCATCCTTAAAATGCAATCAAACAAACCATATTTCAGTTCATGACTCTCTTCAATAGCACTTGCATTTGGATAATAGATCTCCGGAATCAAATAGTGGCCCGCCTTACGTGAAATTATATATTATAACATTGGGGAACAATTTTTCTTACCTGCCTTAACATAATTTGATGCATTGTCGGTCACCACTTGGACCACATTCTCCTCTCCAATCTCTTCCACCATCCGATCAAGACCGTTGAACAAAAGATTTGAATCTTTTACAACTTCGAAACATCCATTGATCTAATGAAGACTGACCCTTTTGAAGAGTTCACAAGAAAGTTGATAATATCCTTTTGGACGGCGGTATCACGCCATCCATCGGATAAGATAGAACAACCTATTTGTGCCCATTCTTTCTTATGTTCATTCATTACCTTATGGGTGTCCTCCATTTCTTTCTTAAGGAATGGAACTCTTAATTCATACATAAAAGGTGGTTTTAATCCAGGACCAAATTGACCAATCTGTTTCCATGGCAATAGCAAAGCCATCAAGTGTGGCCGCATGGAAAGGAATGCCAGCATCATAAAACCACCTAGCTAAGTCTCTGCAAGCCTTTTCTCAACTCTTTCTTGCATAGCTCATTAAGTGTTCTTTGCCTCCCTTGATCCTTTTTGCCCTTCACATTAGTCGGCTTAGAAGTAAAGTACATATCCATTGGACCTTTTTGCTTTGGTGTCTTATGAGGCATGCTATTACTTCCCTTCTTTGCCCCATTCCCACCACTTCTAGGATTCATCTCAATACATTCATCATCAACACCGTAGCTTTGTTGCATTTTCTCCGACATTTCAAAACTCTCTTTCAATGATTTCTTTTTATCCATGAATTCTTGAATTTCTTCCCTAACATGCTCGGGGACCTTCTTACAACCTAATGTATTTCGATATCCACCAACCAAATGTTGTTTAAGTCGAAACACTCCCCAATGGTCTTAACTCCACAAAGGTTGCGAAAGAAACTATTTTTATTGCTCTCATCTTGTGTGCCATACTTTCTTCCGGCGTCTAACAATCTAGAGGAGATTGAACTCGAACCCGTATCGGGTCGATCCTCCATTCAAATGACAATAATGAACATAATTCACTCACTACAAACAATTATAACAATGAAAAACAATTAAAACATAACACAAAAACACTTAGGATTATAAGGCTGAAAAAAAAAAAAATTGGAGTCAGGCCAGTGACCTGGCCTGCCTTATTAAGGCTGGGAAAAAGAAAAAAAAACAGAGAGTAGTAAGAGGAAGAGGAAAACCGTGAAAAAAAAAAAATTGGAGTCCGACCTGCCTTATATTATAAGGTTGGGAAAAGGAAAAGGAAAAAAAAACAGAGAGGAGTGAAACCGAGAGGAAGAATTAGCGAGAGCGGAAGGAAGAGGAAAAAAAGGAGGAAGAGGAAAACGGAACTAGAAGAAGAGAAGAAGAGAAGAAGGAGAAGGAAAGAAGAAGAAGGAAAAGGAAAAAGGAAGAAGAAGAAGAAGGAAGAGGAAAGAAGAAGAAGAAGAAGGAAGAGGAAGAAGGAAAAAGAAGAAGAAGAAGCACTTGGAAGTCGGCGGAAGGGTGGAGCAAGAAGTCGCTAGAAAACACTAAGCTTGGCGTCGGAAATGTCCAAGAAGTCGCTGGAAGGGTGGAGGTGGAGGTGGAGGTGGAGCGAGAGGAGGGAGGGGAGGGCAAAACAGCGAGAGCTAGGGTTTTTGCAAGGAAGTATCGGGCTTCCATTCACGTGGTTCCCAGTAAGTGAATGGTTTTTTTTTTTTTAAATTTTTTTAAAAAAAAGGCAAACGGTCTTTATCCGAAAGCACGCCTTGGAAAAAGCGCACTAGGCGCGCGCTTTCTCGGCTTTTGGGGCTTTTTGGAGGTACTGCGCCTTACTCTCCAAAAAGCCCGGAGGAGTGCCCCCGGGCTTTTACGCGCCTAGGCGCTTGGGCGCGCTTTTTAAACTAAGATAAAAATATATCTCGCATTCAAATGGCGTGATATATTAAAAATACTAAAAGTACACAAATTATATTGGTGTGTTTTTGGTGAACCGAATATAACTCGTCACATCTTAAATAATATACTTTTGTTTTGTAAAAATAATATTATTATAATGATGTAAAATTTTGATGTTATAATTAAAAATAATAATTTTAGTTTATTGTAAATCTTTAATTCTTATTTATTTGAAACTGTTTTTCTAAACCTAAACTATAGCTCCTATGATGGGCAATAGGCCGAGTTAAAACAAAGTTAATTTTTGCTTGTGAATAAAATGAATCGGTTACGCCTACTTAGGTAAACCCTTTCTCGATATGTTTTAAAATGATGTACATATGCATATTATAATAGAAGAGGTGAAATAAACATTAGAACCTTAAACGAATCATTAATAGAACAAGTCATAATTATTCAACCCATTATTGACCCAATATTTGATTGGCCTTATTTAAACGGGTCAAACGATCAAGCCGCTCGAATCAATCGGTTGTTCACACAAATATGATAACGAAAGTTTTGAATATTTTTGAATATTTTTTAGAAAATACAAATACTATACTTTTTCGTAGAACTATTGGCAATTTTAAGCAAAAATCATGCTGAACTTTATAATTAAAAAAGAAAAATAACTTATAAAAAGACGAGTATCACCCCGTTGGTCGACCGAGACCGAAACCCGTATAACCTGATATACGAACACCCTTATTTTACTTGAACCTGAAATACACCCGACCCATATTTAACCCGCCGACTTGAATTGACAGGTCTAGTTAAGACAAATAGACAACTAAGACAAGTCCTTTGGCAAACCAAGCATATGCATCAAAATATTGGCGATTTGTTAGGGTCATATCATTCGAGTTTGTAGCACTTTGAGTTGGTCTTTAAGAGAGGCGCATGAACAGATCTAACTAGCTTGGTTGTGACATAATGAACAATAAGAGCATTGCCATCAGATGCGTTGGGGGAATGGATCCTAAAGTCTAGGACCTCCAAATCCTCTAATGTGTGGAGAAAATATCAGCTTCTTGGGGATGCGTCAATGCACTATGGGTCTCTTACAGAAGCAGTACTAGGACATCCATGGTCTGGCTAACGGGGAAAGGGATAGGCTAGGCATGCAACAGTGACGTAGGTATCTCTGTGCCTTTTTCCTACCGAGGCCATGTTAAATGATCTAATTTGCTCCATTTGTATGTGACTTTACTTTTCTCCCTGTATGTGTGACTTTACGGTTGAGTGAGATGTTCGATTTGTTTGTGTATTTTCCCCAAATATTGGTCAAAACTGATAGCTTGTATTTCATTGTTCTTTTGTTGATGGCTCGACTATCAATGCACATCCTCTAGGTGCCATCCTTCTTAGGTGTTAGTGATGCAGGTACAACTACTAATTAAATAATTACTTTGGCTTTTAATTAACAATATAATGTGGGAAAGTAGGGATTAAATCAACGAGGAAAGATAATAATATGTAAGTGTTAATCTAATTAAAGTTACTACTACTAATTTGTTTAGGTTTTATGTTATAATTCAAACACAACCTAATTAAGCAAGGGGAAAATATGAAAAAAACTTACTGATACTATAGAATTATCTAAACTTAATTCTAGAAAGAAAACACAAAGATACTTACCTTAACAATTCTGGAAAATAAAAACAGAAAATCAAACAAAAATTAAACAAAAATTAATTAAATAATAATCTGCACTAAAATAAATATGATAATCAATATAACTAAAATGCAAAACCTAGTCTTCTAGACGTAAATAAGCTCTGAAAAACCTAACTGAATTTACAAAATTAAATAAAACGAGACCTGTGCTTATAAAATTCAAGAAACTGATCTGAAAAATCATCAAATCAATTTCAAAAATTTCGGAGATTAACACACAATAGATTAGGCCTCTAACTAAAACCTAAAATTACTTAAAATATGCAAATTAACAAAAGAAACTAATTTTAACCTAATTTCTAAAAACCGATTAATAATAGAAAAAATTAGGACATAAAAATAATCTGAAAAATTAAAACATGCTAAGACTCAAAATTAAATTAATCTAAAATTACTAAAGCACACCTAAGAGACTAGACATTTTTTTGGGGGGTAAATGGAATTTAATATTAAAGCATAAAAATTTAAGAAATAATTGACAAACTAAAGAAATTAACTAGAAAACAAAAAAATAATCATGAAATATACCAAATTTATAAAAAAATCATTCTATATCCACCATGCAAATTATTATTTATCTTCAATGCACATATTGATTTACCCTTGAGCTAGAATGTAGAAGTCACCCACCCACGGATCTTCCGCGTTTTCCCTTAGATTTTAGTTTACGTGGCCTAACCCTAATATAAACGCTACTAATTTTGACAACTGTACTACAAGCATTAGAATTTAATCAAATTAGAGGATTAATTATGAGAAAAATATCATCTACCATCTTGTAACCAATCTATCAGCTAATTGCTTTAGAATCTTTGTAATAATTTCTTAATTTAAAGAGATGGGCATGAGCCATATATGATCAACTAGGTTGATTCTTGTGGCTAAAAGACTTCACATACTTTAATTTTTTAAACTATCATATGAATTTATATAAAACTAATTAATGTGCACTCTAATTTGTTGACTATAAACTATCAGGAACAATAAATACAAATCATTATAGAATCATGGAATAAAATCAATTAGACGTGAAAGTACAAAACTTGTTCAAAATAATTAATTTAGCATGCTTTCAAATAGATTATACTAAGCAAAAAGTACTCACAAATATTGTAAATTGGAACACATAAACTAACTAAATTCTCATAATTAATAAGTATAATAAGAGTTTAATCTTGAAAAATAAAAATTACAAAACTGTATATAATACTCATCTATTACGGGATGACGACATTGATGAATGAGATATTGGTGATGGTGGAGGATGATGGTGATGAAGAAGTCGAAGATGGCTTATGGTAGCGGTGTCGGTGAAGAAGAGAAGTTGGTGTAATGGTGTGTTGGGAGCCTCCTTAATCGATTTCCCTTGACTTTATTCATATTGTTTAGCTTCAGCCAACAGTAGCTTAGGAATTCTCCTCAAATTCAAATTGGGAAAGCAATCCCATTAAGATTCGAACTAAAATCTCTAAATCCATATTTCGCTGAGCGCGTTTGTATTGGATTGCTTGTTGGACTTTGATGAAGGGGACCACCTAATTAGTAGTTGAAAATTCTTGCTATGATGAGCCCAAATGAGATATCCAAAAGAAAATCCTTGAGTTTAGCGTAATTCGGTGAACAAACAGACTATGAGCTTGGCTTGAACTTGGGGGCTTCTCGGTGTTAAAAATATGTTTTTTAACACTTTGTTTTCTCTCCTTCACTTTACTGAACTTCTACCTAAAAATGCACAAAATAAAACAAATTAGACAAATAAACTACATAGATGCTTACTCCTGCCTACATCTAAATCTCCCAAAACTCCGCATAAGAGGGACCTACTATGGGAGTTGTTGTTTTAGACAAAATAATGTGTTTAATAAAAACTAAAATAACATTTAAAAATATTCATAAATCATGACTTAACAAAAACTAAGCAAAAATATTTTTGTAACATAAAAATCTTTTACCATTTGATTGTTACTTCTCAGATTCTCTATTTTTATTCTCTATATTTTCATTTTCTTTAAAAGAGGGGCACACACTTTAGATGAGGGCTGACACTGTTCTTTTCCTTTCGACTTTTGAGTTTCTAATACGGCTTCATTGTTTTGGGTTTGTAGGCATATGTTATTGTGTCCTTATCAATTATTGGTTATTGACTTATTGTCGTCCTAGTTCCTATTCGCTTTGTGTTTCTTCTCCATAGGCTTGGTTAATGGCTTTAAGGATTCGAACAATCACTAGTTACATATCCTTTCATTTCATTTGTTTTTACTTTTCTTTTGATATTTTGGGTAAACATAAAGTCATATCTTTTCTTTTGGTATTTTGGGAAAAGCTAAAGTCATTTTATAGTTCATCTACAATGCAGACAAAAGGGCAGCATAATTGTGTTGGATTGCATGTACATCAACTTCATTTTTCATAATTGCCTTGGCTTGCATGTACATTAACTAAAGAGTATCGTGATCCAACATATGCTTGGTAGTGCAAGCACAACTACACACCTGCATCTGCCTTACACTAAGTTTATGGTTTTGTTTGATATCTGCTAAGATTTCTTCCATACAATACCTCATACACTGCTGCCAACAGCGTCATGCTCCAACATGTCCTTGCTAGTGCTTCTGCATCTGCCTTGTATATGAGTTTCGTCTTAGCTTGGTGAGGCAAAGTCATTCTCTAGCTAGATAAGCCTGGTTCATCCAAAGCTCGATAAGTTTGGCTCGTTTAAGGCTGAGCTCAAGCCTAGATTTCCCGATCACTTTTTAATGCTGTATATAAGTAACCTTTTATAATTGGACATGGACCTTGTCCCTTGAGGCTTAGAATAAGGTAAATGTCTGTGCCAAGAACTAACAAATGCACCTAATTGGTTGTATAGCGGTTGATGGCCCACATTATTAGACAATTATGTTGCTAGCATTGTCAGATTGTATGTAGTAGTAAAGTTGTAAGTTTGCATGGTCTTTTTTTACATACAGTGAGTAAAGAGGTGATGCAATTACTTTTCCTTTTACGTTAGTTTGTCAAGAGATGAAAAGTCTAAATTCTAAAGAAAAGAGGGAAGAGAGAGGAGAGAAATCATGGATCGTTGGGTTAGGTGATGGAAATGCCGTTGTTTCCTTATAGAAGATCTTTTGTAGTTAAAACCCGAATATGTACTCCCTTTGTCCTAAAATATTTGTCCCTTTTTCCTTTTGTGGAAGTCTCAAAATAAGTCTCTTCTTACTACTATTAGTATTAAAAATATTCTCTTCTTATCAAAAAGGTGCATTAAATAATGCAGACTTAAAAATTTTCATTCCTTAGGCAGGACAATTATTTGGGGATGGGTGCGCTTTTTTAAACTAAGGGAAGGACAATTATTTGGGGATGGAGGGAGTATTTCTGAAGAAGGTTTGATGAGGCTTGCTCGTCTTATTTAGACTTGTGAGCTCAGAAAACTAAACTAGCTGGGCTTGGCTTGGCTTGGCTTGGCTTGACTTCGGCTTGTCATGACCCTTGTTTGGCAAGCCAAAAACCGAGCCCGCCTACTATCCCCTAACATTATTTTGTTTTATGAAATACAAATGCATCTGTAGTTAGATTGCTTAAAGATTTTATTGTTACATATGGATACTAATTGGTCATTTCATCAGGTAATTATTTGGTGGTGTGAAGATACTGTTTATTTTTTCTATGTTCGTCGAAGGCATTTGCTTACCCTGTAATGTGTGTCCTTGCCAAGGATCTTTTCTGATTCTGATTTCTTTAAATTTGTCATGTTTTCTCCTCAGAAAAAGAAATTTCCGGAGGGAAATTGGTGATTGATGTGGCATATTTTGGATGGCATATTCATAGTGAGACCCATGATTTATGCACAGAAGCTTCCTGTCCAGTTACTTCTCGTGATTTTGTTATTTCTCACTCCCAGGTCTTGCCAGTTTTCACTCCACCGGTGAGTCATCTTGTTGCAGTTCATGCTTAATGAAGATTTATTTGCTTAAAGAAGAAATCATTTGATATCTTTGGAAGTTCTAATATGTTTGAGCATACCTGGATGGAGCCTAATTGATGGATCAGTAGTTATCATCATTCACAAACATGGAGTGGATTTTCTGCTAACTATCTTTGCTTCCTAATTGCAATTGGGGTTGTTGACAATTGAGAATGTGGTTCATTACTCTTTTCCTAATCTTCCCTGGCATTCTATTGTCTGTTCTGCTTTGCTGTAGGACATTACTTTTTTGCTATGCGTTCTTGATTGGTGATATTGTTCAATTTGGATTTTATTGATATTTGAAAAATCTTGTGGAACCTCACCCTATAGCATTTTGCTGAATCAGTCTTGGCCTTCTGACCAATTATCCAATACAGATTATTAGTTTTATTCCTCTCTTTCAAGGATGAATATCGCGCTATTCTGGATTGTGTTTAAATAATTGTTCCTCCTAAAATACCGAGTCTTGACTTTCTTATTTCTTCTGTCTTTCGTCAAAGGCTATTTCTTAAAATTTAATCCCATGTAGAAGTGAGACATTTTTGGGACAGAGAGAGCAAATTTACTTATTTATTTATTTGTTTTTTTATTTTTGGAGCCAAGGAAAATTACATTTCAGTCACTCCAAAAACCCAAGATATGACAGTAATTCCATAAAACCTCTTACTCAGGCAATCCCTGAGTAGGGGATTACAGGCAGTAGTCCCCAATCTGCCTCACATTAAAGCCAGACCTTCATCTCCGACAACTTTTTGCAATCAGTGACTTGCATCTATTTCGATCTGCCTAATAATAGCATCAACAGATCTTGACTTATGTTGAACCTTCCTAAAATTTTTGCTCTCCATACCTCTAGATCTGATGTTTATGCTTAACACTCTCACACGAAACCACTGCAAATATTTGCTGCAGACCCCCTTTTGTCTCTTGAGTATTCAGCCAATCAAGGATTCTGTGGCCCATATCTGCATAGATATTTGACATTTATTGAAAAGATGTCCAAAATGTTTTCACAGTTACATAGACAATGTTTTCAAGTTGTGTTGCAGTAGCCTTAAGTCTATTAGAAGTCAATAGTCTCACTCAGGCAGGCAAGCAAGGCAAAAAGAGTGTCTTGGCTTTGCTATAGCTTTAGCCATCTTATAGTTTTGCCTCTATCATGCGAAAGCAAATAAGCTTTTTTCATACTAAACTTTACCCAGTAAGGCAGGAGTGAATTGTGCTACTTCCATCCATATGCCTTGTATTCCACATATATATAATCCTTAACCTTTAGGATTTTCTTCCAAGCCCAGTAAGAATTAGCACCTTCAGCAACTTGCCGTAAGTTTGATCCTCTTACTCTCTAGGTAGTAGCCGTTAACCCATTTCACCCAAATATATGATTCATTGCACATTGTCCTCCAAATTAATTTTACAATATCTAGTTTGCTCCAACTAAGGGTTTCTCTGAAATTCAATCCAACTTCGAATATTCCTGACATATGTCTTGCCACTTGACCAGAGGATATCCCTTCTATCAGCTACTCTGTTCCATAAAAAAAATTCCTGTTGATGGTGGTAAATTCTTTTACTGCCTGCTTTAGCAGTGGAGAAGTTAGACCCCAAAAATTCTGATTGCTGAACAAGACAAATTCTATCAGCTGCTTCATACCCATAAATCAGAGCTTTCTTGCTGTCTAATGTTGCCGGGGGAGAGGGGGATCTTCTTTCTTGGATATCCATCAACCAACTCATGAGCTCATGCATCACTCCTGTTTCTTTTTATAAAAGCAGATTGCTGAGGCCCAAAAAAATCACCCAATACTTCCCGCAATCTACCAACCAATAGCTTGGTAATAATTTTATATACTGTGGAATGAGCATTCGGCCTAAATTCTCAAATTATCAAGGGGTTTGCAGTTTTAGGTAATAAAATGATAACAGGAGTGATTTTTCTCAAAAGCTTCCATGAGCAAAAACTTTATGGATAGCCTTGCACACACTATCACATACAATATGGTAAGCAGTTTTCTAGAAGGAACCATACCCATCAGTCCCGGTGGCCTTGTTGTCATCGGTACTCCGTAGGGCTCCTTTAATTCTTTCCTTTTTCTTTCATCTTTTATTTATTTGGAAAATCGACTATTTTTGTATCCTTCTGTTCCATAAAACTGTTGTTTTATCTTTTCTTCTTCTCGTTTAGAAAAAAATCAACTCTTTTTCTTATAAATAAATATTTTAAAAATATTTTCCCATGTAAATTCCTTTTGTAAAATATTTTTTCCTATAAATATGTAATTTGGACTTTATATTGGAATAAAAACTAAAATATGCTAATATAAATAATTTCTCCAAATCCTTATATTTTAAATCATTTTTAGTAAAAGTGTGTATTGCATCCGCAAATCCATGCCTTCGCCTTGAGGCACGTGCCCTGGGTCCCCGAGACCCTTTGTGCCTTTGTGCACCTTGAGCTTTTTAGGCTAAGGTTTGCAAAATATCCAAAAATTCAGGATGATCATGCCGGGCTTCTATCATTTTATAACTTAGTAGCTAGCCTCCTGAGAAGCCTACTTTGCCAAAGATTTTTGGTTGAACGATAGACGCTTCTTTCCCCTTGGGTCAGAATGTTACACAAAGAATGTTAGTCCGAAAAGCTCTGCCTTGGAGAAAGTTTAGCTTGCTTATGGGTTTATCTTGACTAACTGCGATGTTTAATAAGCCTACCAGATTTGAGTGAAGGCAAGAGATGGTGACACACACCAAGTACAGAATGCCAATCACTTGCCACTTATTACTTATGACTTCCAACCAGAATCAGAGTCTGTTACACTGTTCGAGTGATAACCACAGGTACACGACAGCAACCCTATGAAACTGACCCAGTGATTGTTGACATAAGCGGTAAGCCACAATCCCCTAACGAAAGTGCAACCCTCCCTTTTCTATGCTCGATTAAACTTCCGGAGGCCCATTTGAAGGAAGCAAAGTAGGCCTCTAACGTTCAACATGTTTCATAGTGTCTGGAGACTTGCTCATTCTGTACTCTTAGAAACATGACAAATAAAGGGCTAGGAGATTGTCTGATAAAAATGCAATTATTCTGGTGGCACCGTAAACATAATAGTGTTGGACATTGCCTTGAGAAAATGGATTCATTTCTTCGATGACACCATAAACAGCCGGCAATAGTGGAGTGTGACTTTCTTTATCTTGATTTGAGAGAGTGAGAAAGAGAGAGCATTTGAGAATGCCGTCCAATGCCTCCATTTGCCTCAGTTTAGAGAACCAGATATGATACCCTCCATACACGCCTTGTCCTTGTTATACATTCTTGAATAATTCTCCCACAGACTCCTTGCTTCACAAAACAGGCAAGGAAGTGGGGCCCAATATCTTTGTTTGTTCCCAGTGTGAGGCATTCTGAAACAGCTTCTAAAAGAAAGCTTTCTCTTATTTGGTATGTACAAGCCCTACTAATCCTACCATATTTGAAAATGCAGTTGGAAACCCCACCCCCCACCCCTGGGGCACCAAGCGGAACATATTCTGACTTGTCTCAATTGAATGCTACTCCATAAGATGTAGTCAAGTCCCTCTGCTCTATTGGTCTAATTGTCAGAGACAAGATGTGAATGGCAGAGTCATGAGAACAGAGTTCTCTGATTGCAGGACCATTAACCAAGCTCATCTGGAGAATAAATTAGTCCACTTAATGTTGTCCCCAGACCATCAAGTCATTTGGATTGTGGAGCTGGGGAACTTGACCCCGCCCTCTTACTTGTCCCAATTGGGGCCCTCTCTTTTTCAGCTATGTATCACTCTAGACTGTGCAGAATTTAGGCGATGAATGGAGTATTTGAACATGAAAATATTGAAACAAGAAGATCCAATTGATCGTGAACTTGCCAATGTTAACATGGCATCATTGAAAGACAACATTTTAGGTGTACTGAGACTGACCGAGCCTTTAAGAAGGTGCATCACAATCTTGATGATCCAATGGATGCAACTGTTACCATTTAAAATAGACCAGAGAAGCCTGCAGTTGATTGAGCATGTCTGCAACAAATTTAAATCATACTATGCTACTCCCTCTCACAAAATTTTAGTGACTACTACCTAGTTTCGCACAAATGTCCATATATTCTTTGGTGATCCAACTTAAACAGCACCTCAAGTTTTCAGCGTTTAGCGCCACTTGACGACATTTTTTGTCTGCCAATGGATTGGGTGTTTTCTTGATTTTGATATTTTGGCTAGAAATTCTACACCATTTCTCTCACCTTGCTAATTGCCTGTATTTCAGGGTTCCTACACTCTTAAGATGAAGATTTTGGATGAAGAAAAGCTGCTAATGTCTTGCATCAGCTTTGATTTCAGCATTGGATTCGGATCACCTGTGGCTGCCATTTAAAGAGTGATTTTGTACATTGTTCCTATCTATCTCATGTAAAGAAATTATCTGTATACACTCCAGAAGTTCCTGATGCCCAAATCCCTTGGTGGAATTGTGGGATGTATATTTAGATGTTAACTGAAACTTTTTTTTTTTTTTTAACAAGCGACTCTTGAATATGTGGATGTTAGAATTCGTGCTATTTGTGGAAATGACATCTTTGTGCAGTATTTTTAATTGGTAAGCTTTGCATAGTGAGAAAATCTTGTTAACATTTCTACGAAAATAAGCCTCGTTTTTGCGCATGTATTTTGGGGGAGGGGGATGTTGACACCCGAGACCTGAGTTCAAATTCTGTAAATTGATACCGTTGATGAAGGTTGTCAGAAATAAGAATGGTACAAATTTTGATTTTTGTAGGCCCCTACTAAAGTGTGCTCGTATAAGCCTCGTATTGTACACTTGTCAAGACGAAATTCATACTTTACGTATGAAGATAAAGTTCGTAATAGTTTGATTGGCAAAACATGTTGAAATCGAATCACGTACTTGATGTGGAAAAAGGTTGTGCATGTGATATTTCACAAAGACATAATGACACAATCTCTTCAGTTGGAAAACTACAAAAACACGCTGGGTCTTTAGGGCAATTATCATAATTGATCTCTAGAGGCTGGTTTTGATGGGATTGGGTGGATAAAAGGACAGGGAAAAAGCCAGGCTGAGTAGAGTACGAAAGGTTTCCAACAACCATGGGTTCCTACTCCACAAGAGAGAAAAAAGAGATGCTCAAAACACAAAGCTTTTGCCCACATGCAAATGAATGATGACCCCTCACCACACCTTGTCTCCCAATTTTGCCTATTATCCCTTTCCAAATCCCTCCAATTCCATCCAATTAATAGACCAAATCAGAGTTTGCCACGTTGGATAGACCAAAGTAATGGCCTCGCTTTGACCTGAATTGAATGTACAAAGAAAGAATTATCACCAATTGTTGCTATAAGATTTGGTATATTAAAAGGACGTATATATTTTAACTTTAAAAATATTAAAATCAATAAAATATAAAATGACGTATTCTTTAGTTTAAATATATAAGGTTAGAATGTGGGTTCTACTCGTGGTCCCACATCATGGACACTTTCTTCTTTTTTTCCCTCAATGAACATTGGGAGGCTATAATGTGCACTAATTGCTTGCACTTGCCAATAATCATCAGAAACTTTTAAAAGCAAAAGAACACTAGCTTTTATAGAATGACTTTCTAGTCATGGAAAGCCAGTGAAGACAGTGAAATATCATGTTCCTCTCTCTATCCTAACTGACAAAGATAAGAATACAAAAGAGATTGGGGCATACTATACCTCTCTTGTCCTCCCCTTCTTAGAAGTCACTCTCAAGCCTATAGCCCAAGTACCATTTCTCTTCTTCCCTCCAGCTTAGTTCTTGTACAACAAAACCTTCTCCGGAGCACGACAAATTACCAGAGATGAAGAGCATCAAGGGTAGGTTTCTTAAGAGATTTAGGTCCATCCCATCAACCTACGCTTCCAAACAACATGTAGCATTTCTTCGCACTGAATCCCATGAAAAATTCTCCGGTGATCGAAACCTACAAAGCCTACCAAGCTGCTTAGAACAGGAGGATAGAATAAACAATAACCTTGATCTAGGAGAGGAAGAATTGGAATCAAAGGTATGCCTAGGGATGAAAAATGGGTATATTATACCAAGTAACTTAGTACCCACAAAGGAGATCGATGTCTTTGAGGACTGTGAATGTGGGTTTGATGATTCAATGCCTGAAATGGAGTCTTCTTCTTCCTCCACTTCTTCTCCCATCAGCCCACATAGCGAGATCAACGAAGAAATCTCTGAGGAGGTTACCAAAGACTTGTCAGAGTTTGAGGAGAAGTGCCCACCAGGAGGAAGTGACAAAGTGATACTCTACACAACAAGCCTAAGGGGGATTAGGAAAACATTTGAGGATTGCCATGCCATTAAGTTCCTCCTAGAGAGCTTTCGTGTTGTGTACTTTGAGAGGGATGTTTCGATGGACCTTGAGTTCAGGGACGAGCTGTGGGAGATCCTAGGAGGCCGGATTATTCCACCAAGGCTCTTCATCAAAGGAAGGCATATTGGAGGAGCCGATGAGGTGGTTACACTACATGAGTGTGGAATACTAAAGAATCTACTTAAAGGGATCCCATTATTTAGTTCCGCCTCCAATCTCAATTGCGGTAAGTGTGGAGGGGTTCGATTTTTGCTGTGCTCCGAGTGCAATGGGAGTTGCAAGATCTTCAAAGGTGATCAAGGCAATGGAGGGAAGTTATTTAGTAGGTGCCCCAAGTGTAATGAGAATGGATTGGTCAAGTGTCCAACTTGCTCTAACTAGTAATACTAACCATGCCTTCTTTTCAGTCATTGGAGGTGTATGTATATGATGCTTAGAACTTATTATTGTGATCATCTAAGTTAGAGAGAGAGAGAGAGAGAGAGAGAGAGAGAGAGAGAGAGAGAGAGGTGCTAATTGATCTTAATTAATTATGATGCAGGAAACTTTATTATTAGCTAAACCCTAAAGTTATGATCAATCAGCATATGTTGATTTTCTGACTTTGAATTGTTCATCTATGTATCATATTAGAAATTTCCATGCACCAATGATGGATATAAATTATAATGATTGTAATTCTGCAGTGCTTGTTCTCTATTATGCAATTTTTGTGAATTTTATGTCCTCAGTAAACATGGCATTGAAAATTTTTGATACTACTGAATCAAAAATCACAGCAAGTTTCTGATAGTTTTACTGAAATCTATTTCTATAATTTTTTTTGTTTTTGAAGTAATTATTTTTCACAACAATATATGCTTAAGAGGTTTGACATTTGCTTTTTTGAGAAAATATATAATCCTCCAAATATACGCAATACAACAAGTAATTAATTTTGCTATTTCAGAAAGGTAGAAATGTGATGTTTTTCTTTTAAAGTACTTATTACAGAGAGAAGTAAAAGTTAATCCCAATTTTTTTTTAAATTTTATAATAATAAGTGCAGGACATCTAACTGGATCCCTATCTCACGTCAACCACCCCAATTTCTCTTTACAAAAGACAAGGAATTGTCTTTCCCTCTATCCAAAGCCAATCCCAATTGAGCTTTTGTTTAGTTAACCCTATTTTCTGTACGTGGACTCTGATGAATGTACATTTTTAAATCACTTAGTATCTTCCTAACTAAGAATTAAGGGAACCTTTGATTAAAAAATTAAAAAAAAAACTAAGTGAACCTTAGTGAAGGGGCTCACATAACCAAATGGTTGTAATATAACATAAAATGATCCTTTTTTTACATATTCTTGCACAATTATAATTTAGACTAGTACACTCATTATCCAAGAAAGATGATATATTTTTGGATGAGCTTAAATTTAAGTGTATTTCTAAGACCTGGACAACACCTATGAACCAATTAAATGTCGATTTATTTGGGCTATTTGAATTTTTCAATTTTACTGTTGGACATTTCTATGTAGTGAAATTTAAAAACATATTCCATAGAGTAGGAATCATAAAATATGAATTCTGTAAAATTTTAAAATTATTTTATCAATTATTTGAAAATTATACGTCGTTTTTTCACGTGCCCACTAAAGGAAGGGGATCCCTTAAGAAAAATATAACTGGCTTCTTATGTGTTATATATATTTAGAATAAATTTAGGGCATTTTGTATATACTATAAGATCACAGTTTTGTAAGTACATAAAATCATATTTTGAGCCTACTAACTGGGGAGGGGTTGCATACTAACAACAAAACAAAAAATTAAAAAGAGATATTTTGACCCGAAAAATGTGGGTTTTACCCAACTTGTGTATATCTAGACTAGATAGGTCTGTATCAGGTATGAGTGTAAGCCCAAAAGTATCGTAAAACTTCAAACTAAATGGACCGTGTCTAAACCCGACTCATTGCGATTGCTGGAAAGGATTTCAAGATTATACTTGGATACAATCTCTCAGTACAGCAAGAAAGGTAATGGTCCTGGGTCCACGCATTGCAGAAGAAAAGGGCACTTATACAGAAGTAAATGGGAAATGATGATGTCCTCTTCTCTTCTAATCTAACCCACCAGTTGCGCAGGAACTTTGCACCTTTTGGCACAGTTAAGCTAATAGAGTAGGCCATAAGTTGCCTTTGATTGAATAAGTTGCTTTTCATTTCTTTTGAGATAATTAATAGGGCTCATGGATTGAATCATTGTTGTAGTGGTAATAAAAACTTGTTCTTGGTTTGAGATTCTATGATGGAATGGTTCACCTAACTCTACCAATCTGGCTCTATATGTACTATAAATTATATAATGATAAAATTGTATTAATACTTCTATATTCGGATTTGCCATCAACATAAGCTTTTTATGTAAACCGGTTATTTTACATAATATTGGAGTATTTGTTACTTATGAGCCAACTTTCATATCGATTCATTGCGTTAAGATATGAAAGAATCTCCTATAATCTAACACAAGGCAAGTGGATTGAAAACATAATTAGGATCAGGGGAACATAAGAGATTTTTTTTTTTTTGGAGATTGGTAAGCAGATCTACCTTTTGAAGCCCTATCTTAAGAAAAGTTTAGAGGATTTACTTGGACCGGAGGAAATAAAAGGTGTTTATGGTGTTATGCTTAAAAATGGGTGAGATAGGTAATAAAGAGATTAGAAAAAGTTGTTTATGGCTAGTAACCAAGTTAATATGACCACTCACTCTTCATCTTAAAAAAAAAAAAAAAAAACAAATGATCACTCACTCAGTTCGCTATTGTACTATACATATTTCTTAATTGAATTCCATATTTTGACTGATAATAGTTGTTTCGAATGATATTTTTCTCACAATAATTCACAACAAACAAAACCATCAAAATAGCAATGATTTTGGATATTGGAAATTCAAGGGATTTCAGTATTTTGACCGAAAGCATTCGACGAATTTTTGTTCGACACAATAGACATTCTAAGGGTCGGTCATGTTCAACAGATTATCTATCGATCTAATTACCTGCCAAATACCTGTCTCGACGAGTTCTTAAAAGGTTCTGATCTACCTTTAGATTCTTGTTCGGCTGAAAACCAAACCTATTGGATCCAGTTCGTGGGTTGTTCCACGAGTTTTCCGTGCAATTTTTTTATGACGTTTGATGACATTGTAAACAAATTCATATATATCAGGACAAGTGTCATACCAAATCCAAAAGATAGAACTCATGTTAACCAACATCTGAGACGTGGGTGTTGTCAACATGAATACTTTGGGGGTCCTCATTCTCAGAGTATGGTTGTCTTATGGGATTAGTTACAAGGAACTCGCTGATCGTCTTCAACTCGACCCCTTCCACCCCCAAAACGATACGATTCTTTTTGTAAAGATTATCTCTAACCAATAATTCTTCTTGAATAAGAGGTGTCTTATGGGATGCTTGAGCCCTTACATAGTTTACGATAATTTATAGTGTGAAATTGAAATATATTTATATATAGTTATGTAACTAAGTGTCTCTAGACCTGTCAATTCGGACAGGCGGGATAAATACGAGTCGGGTGTATTTGGATTTGGATAAAATATAGGTTGGGTGTATTTTGGGTTCGAGTAAAATACAGTGCGCCGTATATCGAGTTATACGAGTTTTGTTTCGATCCAACGGGTTGAGATAATCTTTTTATTAGTTATTTTTCTTTTGTAAATTATAAAAATGTGACATATTTTTTGTTTAAAATTGTCCATAATTTTATGGAAAAGTATAGTATTTGCATTTTTAAAAAGAATATTGAAAAAATTCAAAATTTTCATCATGGTATTGGAGTGAGCATTACATTTTATCCATTTGAATAAGACCAATAAAAGGTTGAGTCAATAATGGATTGGATAATAATGAGTTATTATATTAATGACTCATTTATGGTTCTAATATTTATTTCTAGTCTTCTATGATACTAATTCACATGTTACATTTTGTTAAATTTATTATCAATAGTAATAAAAATTAATATTATAAGGAGGTTTTTATGCATATCTACTCCATTTTGAAATAGATCGAGAAAGAGTCAACTTGGTCGGCTAACTTACCCATTTTATTCACTAGAAAAATTACGACTTTGTCTTAACCCGACTCAGTGCCAATCCTTCAAGTACGACTAAAATAATTTTAAATAAATGAGAATTAGAGATTTATAATAAACTAAAATTAGTATTTTTAATTATAACGTTAAAATTTTATATTATTATATTAATAGTATTTCTATAAAAGAAGTATATTATTTAAGATGTGAACGGACATATTCAATTCACCAATAATACAAAAATATAACTTGTGTATTTTTAATATTTTTATTATATTACACCATTTGAATCTATACATATTTTGTCGAAATGGTATTGTGTATAGTTTTTGTATATAGTTTTTATGAGAAATAAGTTGAGAAAAGAAATAGTATTAGTGTTTGTTTGTAAATTATTACGATAGTCATGCAACGTCTCTTCAAACGATGTGATATAATAAATAACCAATACTAAAAGTGTGACAAAGTGAAAGAAAAATCATATAATAGACATAAAACATTCAATCAACAAGCCACAAAGCTAAAATTGTTATTTTTATTTCTTTGATCCAATGGGTCAAACGTGTTCGAGTCGGGTTTGACACACTAATTTACTGGGTTTTTCAGGTTCGATTTTTTCGAGGTCGGGTTGAGAAAATCACATTCAAAATCCAAAATTTTCAGGCTGGTTTGAATCGGATAAGTTTTTTCCAAGTCTAAGTGTCTCCTTCACTCCCTCATAAGTATCAATCCACAAGCATGCTTAGAAGGTCCACAATTGTAATGAATCCCTTGGTTGTATAAATGTACATTTCGCTATCTTATAAAGATGGTAAACCACAATAATAACATGTACACAACAAATATATCAAGAGATCATATACATGGGCTGCCATTGATTTTTTGTTAATGGTAAGCCCTAATATCTCTTTCTTTTATATTTTATCTACTATTTTCTCTACAAAAATTATTCTATCTCCATTTGTGAGAGTCTTTCTATACTCTCTTCGAATGAGTACTATTGTCTCTCGCTTTGAAGCCATTCTATCGGTTTGATTTCATAAGTTTATGGTTGTGTGTAATTGAATTATTGATTGATTGTCATATCGGTTTGCAACGAGCATTAATTCTTCAAATTCGAACTATCGTAACAAATAAATCTATTCGACACGGAGGCTATACAAGATTTGTGAATTTTCTCGTTAAAGGCTATATGATAAAACAACGATCGGATGGAAGAAGAGCGTTCACAAGAGTTTCAATTAGTTCTTTTAATCGAAAGATTTATTTTGTTATTTTAATTATGAATTTGTTTGAGTTTAATTTTCATTGTAGATGTCGTATGGCTTTCAGTTAATAAAATTCATCCATTATTCTAAAATAAAAAGAAATAATCATTAATTATTTTTCTTCTATTAAAAAGTTAATTACTATATTAAAAATAACGGGCATTTACATTATAAATATATAAGAATATTATGTACATATGAAATAAATATCTAACTATTTTAATTGTTATAATAAACACAATAGGCATTTATATCTTAAATAGGTAAGAACATCATCTACATATAAACTAAATATCTACCTACATCACAAATAAATATTTAACTATTTCACATAAATGATTCTAAAATTTCACAATTTGATATTTTCGACATAAATTATTTTTTATCTCCCACAAAATTTAAAAAATTTCTTAATTCCACTTTCACTACCACATAAATATACTCTCTCTCTCTCTCTCTCTCTCTCTCTCTCTCTCTCTCTCTCTCTCTCTCTCTCTCTCTCTCTAGATATATATATATATATATATATATATATATATATATATATATATATATATATATATATATATATATATATATATATATATATATATATATATATATGGAATGTATTTAATGAGAGGAGAGTGATAGGACTAAATATGGTCCATAAGATTAAAATGAATGGCTTAGATTAATCTACCAAATAAAAATCCTAATTACTTCCTCCTTCACTATGCCACTCTAAAACCACCAAACCCCATTGCTTTCTTTACTTGTTGCCAGAATTTTTAAAAACTCTACCCCAAATACATCTAATTTAGGGCATGTTGAACCCCAAATCAAAAATTCATGTCTTGCACCCACGAATGATAGAAAAATAACTTTATTTTAATCTTAACCCTTATATTTGAAATGAATGGTTGAGATTTAATCCTCTCCCTCTCACTCTATTTTCTCCTCTCATTCTCACTTTTACTAATCAAATTGAGTTTTGTAAAATCAATTATTTAACTTCCACAATAAATAATTTAATTTAATTCATTTCAATAATAACAATTTAAATTTCACAATATTTATAATTTCACTCAAAAATAAAATTATCTCTTCAATAATTTGTATTTCATACCCATAAATATAATTTCAATTTAAACAATTCAAAGTTCACTCTAACAACATTAACAACATTTCTATATTCTAACATATATGCAATCCCACTCCAATAATTATAATTTCATTTCCATAATGTCACTTTCATACCAATAATTTCAATTTTAATTCCACAATTTAAAATTTAAACATATAACATAATACATTCAAAAATTTAAATATAAATATATTTTTTACAAGTTAAACTATAATCTAAATCTAAACATTTAATTTAGAAAATAGCAAAAATTTTGACATCATTGCCTTTCTAATTAAGTGTGGAGGGCCTCATGAGGCGAAGGCAGATGATGGCAAACAGACCCTTCAACCTCTTTCTATCTAGCTAACTCATTGCCTCACTCACTTTCTCTCTAATTGGTAGTAGTGGTTAGCCGAGGACTCTAGCAAACTCCGATGGTGGGTGGTGAAAGTGGTGGTGGTTGCTCACTACCACCCCGTTTATGTGTGTGTGTTTTGGGATATTACGTTTTTCTTTTAGATGTAGTTTTAAAAGGTGTCCGATAGAAATTACGAGGAGTCCGACGAATCCGTTGGATACTTGCAAAAATTAAAAGCTGATTTTTCCCAAATTTCCGCCGGATTACCCATCGAATTCCGACACGCCCGCCGATTCCTATCGGACACTTGCAAAAACTGAAAAGCCGATTTTTTTTCCAGATTTCGTTCGGATATCCGTGGAATAGTGCGACGAACTTCTTTCTAGTAGGACTTTTACCATCATTATTTTCAGCTTTTTTTTGTATTGATTTGAGGGGAAAGTCAAGCCTATTACTTTTGTTTGTGGAGAAATTTTAGTAAGGTATAGAAGTTTAGATTTATAGATGGCGGTTCCTCAACTCTTCTGATGATTACATGTCATTCCTTGACATGAACATAAGGTCAGCCTTGAGTTTGACCTAAGGAAGGCTCATCCAATACTCAATTCATTAAGAGAGCATGTGGATTAAAGAGAATAAGGAGTAGGGTAAAGGAATCCGTTAGTGTTTTGGAGCACTACACAATATGTCTTGTTAGACACATAGAAAATAATATTGCCTTGATTAATGTAACCTATTTATACCCAAGAATATGATCCTATGATCCCTAGGGCGAAGTAAATAGTCATTTCATCCCTTTCTCTATTTTGTAAACTAAGGTCTAACCAACCCTTTATTGGGTCATTCAACAATACTACAAGAGTCAGCGATGAGCTAGAGAGAGAAAGCTAGAGAAACAAAGCCTAAATCGTCAATGGCGAGGAAGGCAAAACCAAGGAAAAACAACAAAATGCAAACCTAACTCCAAAAACTACAAACAGACAAGGTGACGCCAATAAGAATACTCATTAGAAAGACTTATCTAATGCGGGGAGATAGAGGCGACACCTATTGATACTTGTTCCATTGACCGGAGAGGAGAACAAGGCCAATAATTATAGCCAAGCTGAAGCAAAGTTGAGAGTGAGCTTTGGGAGCTGGATTGATGCATTAAGGAAGTGGTGCTAGTGCCAATACACATCATGGGCAAATGAAATGGATTTGGCTAACATGTGTAGACACCTAAAAAGCGTCATACCTTTTCTATTTTATTTATTTGTTGGTCCGATGACCAAAATCCCCGAGTCCTATTTGAGGATTTGAATCATGGACTGTGTTTGATTGGTGCGACGGAAACCAAGTAAACCACAAAGAACCCCCAACGCCACATAAATAGCCTTTTGTCTTGGATCGATCCAAAAATCCCCTTTTTCTTTCGGACGATCCAAGACCGGGCCAAGCCTCTAGAGACAATCGACTCCAGTCTTGTGTACTTGAAAAATTCCGGGCTCATAATTCCGCATTTCACTTTTGTTTAGTCAAACATGGAGTCGAAGACATCCAAGATGACACTAGACGCTGCATTTCATGATCACCGAGTATCAAAGTGCTGCGTTTAAGCTCTAAAACAGATCCGCTCGAAGACTAGGAGCTTCCCCCTCAAAACGACGTTGCATGTACTTGGACTTTTAAGTGGAACACAACGTTTTGGCTGAGAGACACCCTTTGCAACGTGCTAGGGCATGAAACCCTAGAAAAACCACCCATGGTCGGCGCCCCTTAGCCATGGTTTCACCTCAAAACGTTGCTTTCCAGCCGGAGGAATCTCGGGCAGCACAGAAGGCAACGAAACCTTTGAAAGCCTCTTATGGCCGGCGCCCTACACATTTTATCTGGTTTTTATCTCGGTTCTATCCAGTTCAATCTTCACTTTATCCTGGCTTGGTTTTGTAGCTAAATCTGGATGGCTGGCTGAGCTAACCCTAGGTCATTTCCTTGACCTAATCTCTCCCTATAAATAGAGAGCTTAGGCTTTCATTTTAGCGAGTGGCTCATCCCTCGACTTCACACTCGCTGAAACTCGATTAAGAGATACTTGAATACTCCCATCCGTATTTTAATCTCTTGGTCTCTTTTCAACATATTCTCATTTTACTCTCCAATCTCACCACATCCGAACCCATAAACTCCATCATTCGTTCATATACCTACTCATCTCCACAAAAATCTACAAAAGCCCCTTCAATTCACCACCGTCCCATCACCGGATCCACATTCGAGATCCAAATCAGCGAGTGGGACAACCTAAGGGCACAAAGTCGTTCTTCAAAATAGTTTACTTATTTATTTATGTTTTCTTTATTATTTTCCGTGTTGTGGACAAATGATGTATCGCTTTTAATTCTTCCCCGCCCGATATAATCTTTTAGATTTCTCGCTTTTTTTCCTTTTTCGCTTTTTTTCACTTTCGCCTTTTGTTTCTCGCCTTTACCACTTTCTTTATTTTTGCTTTTATCGGTTTCTATTATGTTTGGTTGCCTTTGATTTTTGTACCATGTTGTGTGCTTGTGTTTAGACATTATTTTAGCCTAGTAATGGCCGTCTTCGGACGGGCGGAATAGAAAGGTTTATCCCTACGTTTCATACCCTCGCCCTCGAATCGATTCTCTGTTCAAAGACCGATGGAGTCATTTTTAGTCTTTTTTAATCTTAGTTTTCCCATACTAAGATTGGAAGAGTAAACTTTTTTTTGTTTTTGTTAGTTTTCTTTCCTAAAAGCTGACTGATGACTCCCTTCGATTTATTTCTTCTAAATCTGCCTCCCGCCTATTTTTTCATTGAGCGAGTAGAAAAATGAATTTTGGATCTGTTAGTCAAGCCGGAAGCCGAGGCTGAGTTCCTCAACTAGGGCCTCCGGCCGGCACCGGTCGCCACCGAGTGTAGCTTCCGCCTACACCGAATGGTCGGCAGGCCATGAAGACTCAATTCTTAACTCTAAGTCATTTTGAGTATTACATGAAGACTCGGTATAAATCCTATCTCTCTTAAAGTTTTTATTTCAAGTCATTCCGAGCACAATAGAAACTCTTGCCTAAATTTTCATTCGTTTCGATCGACTCAAAAAGAGCCTTATTGCATATCTCCTACACTGATGATTCCGAGTCACTTAGACATCACTAAGAACTGCATGTTCAAATAATTTTTCTAACACACTTATTCCGAGCATTGATTGTGTATTTCAATGCAAAGAGAATTACAACGTTAATTCCTTATTCTAAGTCAGTTTATTTCCTTGAGAATTATTTGACCGGATTAAGTTATTATACTCGATATTTTACTCTCTCTACTTGATCGTCCTTAGGATTGACTCAGATGGAATTTGAGTATATTGAATATTAGACTCAGAAAATTCAATTCTTCTAGGCCAAAGATAATTAAGCATTTAATTGCTCCAATTTAATTATTATCTATGCCTAATCTTCGACCAAAGTATTTTATACTTTGAGAAATAATGTAGTTTGCTTTTGTAGGTTATTCAAACAAGGCTAACTTATTTTTGAAATACAAAAGCAACCGGTTTCTACCTGTTAAACACCAGCGAGACAAGGTTTAGCTACTTCGGACATGGCTCGGACAATCGTGTTAGGGTTGTTTGTGTCCAAAACTGAAAAACTCCAACTCTAAGCTTAACAGTTGTTTCCACCACAACTTTCAGTCACCACCAAGTGGTTGAACCATCCTTTGGAGGCAAGAGTCGTTGCACAATGTTCACATCCCAACAGGTCTTTTCCGAGTGACTCGGAAGAGCCATTACAACAGACTAGTGAAGACTTTTGTTTAGAAACAAGACTCAACAGATCACTCTGCCTGGTTATATATAAATAGAAGCCAATTCACAAGAATAGAAGATTGTTGAATAGATTGCTTGAACATATTGCTTGAATTGAATTCATTGTTCTCATTCTTATTCAATCTTCTATTTACAACTTCAGTCTGTATTTAACATTTTCTGAATCGTAAAGAAAGTCACCTTAGACAAGAAGTACTATATATAAGGGAACTTTTGATTCGAGGAAAATATTATAAGGAATTGTTTAAGGGAGAAATTTTGGTTGAGTCGAGTCCTTTGTATTTTGTAGATTCAAAATAATGGATTTGACTTGGTGCTTGGATTAGCACTGTTCGTGGTTTTCTCGCCCCGGGAGGGTTTCCACGTAAATATGTGTTATCACTTTTCTAAGTCCAATCTAGACTCGAGAATCTGTTGTATAGCTGAATTGTTGAAAAAATTGTTTATATTTCTTCATCACCCTATTCATCCCCCTCTAGGGTGACTTAGATTCTCCACGAGTAAACCTTCAATTGGTATCGAGTCTAACCTTTCAAGGGGATCTCACCATCTAAAGGTATAAAGATCGGATGGCTCGGAACAATGGAGAGTTCGATGAAGGAAGATCATCCACCGGACCACTCGAAGTTCAAAGGGTCAAACTTTGCCCATTGGAAGAAGATGATGGAATGTTTCCCGATAGACAACGATGAAGATATTTGGAACATCATCCAAGCCAGCAACTACATTCCAATGAAGACGGAGAATGCAACTCTTGTACCTAAAGCCAAATCCGAGTTCACCATTGAGGAGACCGAGAAATTCAGAATGAATTTCAAAGCTATGAACACTGATGATATGTGCCATTAGCACTAAAGAATACAATAGCATCTCAACCGGTGACACAGCTAAAGAGGTGTGGGACACACTTGTCAACACCTATAAAGGAACAAGCTAAGTAAAGTAGGCGAAGATAAGTCAATATCTTCATAAGTATGAGCTGTTTAAGATGGAGCCGAAGAAAACATCACTCGGATGTATGTTCAGCTCATTGAGATTACCAATAATCTCAAATCTCCGGGTAGAAGGATTTCTCACGAAGAAATGTCCAGAAAGATTATGAGAAGTCTACCAAAGAAGAGATGAGGTCCTTAAGTGACAGCCATTAAAGAAGCTTAAATCTCTCTCAACTAAGGCCGGACGAGCTTATTGGTAAGCTACTCACTCACGAGATTCATCCGGAGGAAGAGGATGCGGAGGTCAGCACCAAAAAGAATATTGTGCTCGAAGGCCTTAGAAAGCAGACGTGAAAGTCCGAGTTCCTCAAAATCATAAGAGGATCCCATGACACTCATAGCCCGTGGCTTCAAGAGAATGATGAAATACAAGAAGTGGGAAAAGAGGCCAAATGATGAATTTTACAAGAAAGATAAGAAGGATAGAAAAGGTAAATATTATTCTCTTTCAAAGTTATCTTTATCTAAGAAGTCCGGTTGCTTTAAATGTGGTAGCAAGGAGCACATAGTTAAAGATTGCCCCAAGAGAAAGAAGGACAGAAAGAAGAAGGCTATGATGGCTACCTGGAGTAATGATGACTCATCCGAAGAAGATGACTCGGACGACTCAAAGTGTCTTATGGCACTTACGGATTCGAAGTCGAATCCGAGTCGGACAACGAGAACTTAGATATTGATGAGGTAGTTGAATAATTTCTTAAATTTTCAAAAGTTGATCTAGCACCGTATATTTTTATGTTATTATGATTGTTTAGGGAGGCCCATGTTATTTTAATTACACTTTTCTATGTTATTATGATTGCAAAGTAATTTTGATTACATACATTTTTAAGGTTTGCTCTTGGAGAGACTAAGTCACCTTAGAGGGGAGGTGAATAGAGTGATGGAAGATTTTTCGGAAAATCAAACTTTTTGAACCGAATAGAGACGAAGCGATTCCGAGTCTAGATTGGACTCGGAAAAGTATTAACTCGAAAGTACGTGGAAACCCTCCCGGGGCGGAAAACCACGGTCAGCGCTAATCCAAGCACTAAGTCAAATCCATTATTTTGAATTCACAAAATACGAGTAGAAAGACTCAACCAGAATTGCTCCCTTAGACAATTCCTTACAAGATTTTCCTAGACTCGAAGTTTCCTTATCCGATCTAGTACTTCCTAACTAAGGTAACCTTTACGGTTAGGGACAAGCGAGGTGAGTTAACCTTTACAGCTCAGTCAAGGGACCTTACTCGGAAAGTAAGAATAAGTGTTTGTGACTTATTATAAGACCCGACAACTCGTAAAGATGTTAAGTACAAAGTTGGAGTTGTAAGTAGAAGATTGAATGAGAATTATACAGAGAGAAGTAATTTCAGCAATAGGTTTAGTAATCTTCTTGTCTTGTGAAGTGACTTCTATTTATAGATGACCAGGCAGATTAGCCGTTGTGTCTATCTTATGATTAGAAGTCCTTTGTCCGTTACAATGGTTTTTCCGAGTGACTCGGAAAATATCCGTTGAGGTGTGAACGTTGGGCAACGGCTCTTGACTCCTTTAAATGTCCCAATCCACCTGGTGGTGTCTAAAAAGTAGGGTGGAAGCCACCGTTGAGCTAGGCGTTGCAAATTTCCAATTTTGGAAACAGACAACCCCGACACAATGTCCGGGCCTTGGTCGAAGTAAGAAAAAGCCTTGTCTACCGGTGATTTGACATCTTGAAGCCGGTTACTTTTGTATTTCAAAAGTAGGATAACCTCGTTTGAATAACCTACAAAAGTAAATCAATTTGGTTCTCAAAGTATAAAATACTTTGGTCCAAGATTAAACACGAGATAATAATTTTAATTAAGATAATTAAGTGCATAATTATCCGAGTCTCGATAGAGTGGAATTTTCCGAGTCTAATATCCATTATACTCAAATTCCATCCGAGTCGATCTAGAAGAAAAAAAAGTCGGTCAAGGAATATCGGAGTAAAGAGACTTGATCTAGACAAGCACAGTTCAAACGAAATATGCTCGACTTAGAAGGTTGAATTAACACTCGTAATTCAATCAAACTTAGAATACAAAGTCATACCAGAGTTTATGCACATTAGGGCAAACATTTGAACATGCGATAAGTCCGAGTGTTGTCCGAGTGACTCGTAACTACATGTTGAAAGTTAAGCAAGAGTATGCTTTCTAAGTCGATCAGAATCAAGTGAAAACATATGCGATAGTTTCGTAACACTCGTAAAAGATTCTAAATCACTCGGAAAAGTTTCTAAACCACTCAAAATGACTTGTAATCAAAATTTACAAGAGATGAAGTCTCGTACTGATTCCTTGATGGTACATAGAGTGATATACCTGCAAAGTCCGAGTCTTCACATTTTTTTCCAACTAAACGCGGTAATGTAATGAACTATGTTATTTTATTTTTTATCACAATGAACTATGTTGTTTTAATTGCGTTACATCTCTGAATACCTCCAACCAAAGGAGCCATAAGGTCAATTGCATGCTGCAATTCTTTATACAAATGTAGTATCAAGATAATCTGCAACAGGATGAAAAGTGTCATGCCTGCAGTGGTAAATATGACACAAGGAGCATTTATTGCAGGGAGATCTATCTTACATAATGTGCTAATATGTGTTGACCTACTGAGATCATATAAAAGAAAGGGAATATCCCTAGATGTATGATGAAGGTTGACTTGAAAAAGGCTTATGATTCAGTCAATTGGAGGCTTATTGAAGATTTGCTGCAAGGGTATGGGTTCCCTTATAGGTTTGTGTAAATCATTATGTATCGCATAACCACCCCTAGCTTCTTAGTCCAAATAAATGGGAACTTACATGACTATTTTCAAAGTGGAAGGGGATGAGGCAAGAGGACCCTATCCTCCCCCCTCCCTCCCCTTTTCATTTTTATCCTGGTAATGGAATATTTGTCAAGAGAATCATTGTGGCTAGAAATTAAAAAGAATTCACGTATCATCCGGGCTACAAGAAGATGCAATTAAGTTCAGTTAGCTTTGCTAATGATCTACTATTATTTACAGAGCTGATGGGAAAAGTATAAGATGCCTGCAAACTGCATTTCTGCGTTTCTTTGAGACTTTATGGTTGGAAGTTAACCAGGACAAGTCACAAATCCTAATAGTTGGTGTTAGTGAGTATGAAGTTGGGCTGTTAACTTAGACTACAGGCTACAAGAATGAAGAACTGCCTTTTAGGTACTTAGGAGTGCCTATGAAAGCCTAGAGGTCAATAAAAAGCATTCCCAAGAGTTGGTTAGCAAGATAATAATGAGATTAAGAGCTTGGCCAGTGAAAAGACTCTGTTATGTAGGTAAAGTACTACTGATCAATTCAATAGTGCTGAGTATGTTTACTTATTGATGTCAAATGTTCATCATACCTAAAGCTGTGATCAAAGGGTGAATGCACATTGTAGGCAATTTTTATGGAGTGGTAGCATTGAGAAAAAGCTTGCTCCTATTGCATAGTCAACATTCTGCCTACCTAAAGAAGAGAGAGGAGTGGGGATACACGATAGTGGCATAAGAAATAATGCACTAGCTTTTAAGCTCGTACGGGCAGTGGCACAGAAGGAGGATAATCTCTGGGTTAAATGGGTGCATCATTATTATATGAAAGGGGTGACTATTTGGCATTACAAACCTAGAGAAAATCCAAGTTGGTACTGGAAGAAGATGCTTAAGGTCAGAGATTTGGCGAAGGCAGAAGCAGACATAACCAATCCACATTGGCTGCACACAAACAATGCAAAATACACATCTCAACTAGGTTATGAGATGCTAAGACAAAAGGAATCTGCAGTTTCTTGGTTCAACCTAGTGTGGAGTACCCCAATAATACCCAAATGCACCTTTATGTTATGGCTAGAGTTGCTGACCAAAGATAAGCTAGTAAAAGTGAGCATTGATGTGCCAACTGAATATGTTCTATGTAACTAGGATATAGAGACACGCCAACATTTGTTTTTAAATGCCAATACACACGGTTTATGAGTATAACAACACTGGAAGAGCATACTAAATGGCTGAAAACAGAGTTCATATGGGGAAGGTGGCAGCAGGAGATTACGGAGGTAACTGGACTAGCAGGATAGAAAGGGAAAAGAAAATTGTGTGTGGCAGTTGTAGTATACTGCTGCTAGAGGGAAAGAAATAGAAGAATTTTTGTAGAAACAAAACAGGAAGTACAAAAGATTGCTAAGGAATATGGTAGAATGATAGTCACTAGGTGCAAAAGATAAAATGTATATATGACATAAACTGGTTTATGCTCTGCATATATGTATATGTTAGAGTTTCAAAGTTTAATGAAAGTCTCTAACCTTTCACCATAAAAAAAAATTCATAATATGCAGAAAAGGATGCAAAGTTGGAGGGTGGAACATCTATCACCAGAAGGGATGTCAAAGAAGGATTGAGATGGTGTGTAGGCAAGGGTCATAAATTCATAATTGCAGAGGATAAATTGATAACCGAAGCGGAGGTGATATTCAGACATGATACCAATAGCAAGAATATCAAGAAATGAAAGATTATAATATGATCAAAGAAAATGGTAATGAGTGGGATGAGGCTAAAATAAGAAACGCGTTTTCTTGGAATACTGCGAAGATCATATTATCTGTACCAATAGGCAGTGAACAAGGACTCACTCATATGGGCACAAACAAGGGATATGGAATGTGTATGGCCCTATTCCATTTAGCTGTAAGTAAGGAGTTGTAAGCATTTGTAAGAAATTATAAGGAGTTGTAAGAAGTTGTAAGGAACTATAAAAAATTGTAAGGAGTTGTAAGGAATATAAAATTGTTGTATATGACTTGATAAAAACTTTATGTATTTTTATATTTTTGTACAACATATTTGTATTTTTGTTTATGAATTTGTTCTCTTCTTTTTTATTTTTTTAAAAATAAATTATATTTGACATTTATGAAAGAGTTTTTATAGATACATAAATGATTTTCATGTAATAGATAGTTGAAAATGACCTTAATTTTACAAGTTTGAAATAAATGTCCTCAACTACTAAAATTAGTAGTTAAACATTTATTTTAAACTTATAAAATTAAGGTCATTTTCAATCGCATATTACATGAAAATTATTTATGCATTTATAAAAACTCTTTTCATAAATATCAAACATAATTTCATTTTTTGTTTAAAAATAAATCATTAAATATGGCATATATGCATTTGGCATCACAAATACATAAATTTTATAATTCTATAAATTACATAAAATTCATAAATAAAAATACAAATATGTTGTGGATAACTATAAAAATACACATATGATTACATTAAACATTTTTATCAAATCATATACAACATTTATACTTCTTATATCTCACATCTTTTTACACCACCTTACATCTTTTTACACCTCCTTACATCTTCTTACAACTTCGCTAAATAGAACATGGGCGAAACAGTTCAAATGATTTGGTCACATTCAAATTGACTATTAATCTATAAACTCAAACTTGAACAAAATATTTGTAATATTATTCATTACAACTAGCTCCAATGGACATGATACTTTTTAAAATTAATTATTTGTTGGAATTTGTTTGTGATTTCTTAAAACATAAAATTAAATTAATGTATCAATGTGTATTAATCGTCAAAATTCTTACACGTGTATCCAAATAAATCTGATATAGCCGAAATACCCGATGGGAGTATATTTATAGGAATGAGGAAAATAGGGTGTGGGTATAACTATATCCGCCACGTACATACCCCACAACCATCCTTAGTAGACACCCTTTATGTACATAAATATTCACCAACAAAAAAAGTTTCATTAATGGTAGAAAAATAAATTCACAATAAATTTTAATTTACGTAAAACATAATATGTAGTTGTAAAAAGTTGTAAAAAGTTATAAGGAGTTGTAAGAAATTGTAAGAAAAGCTATAAGCAGTTGTAGACTGTATAACCTATGCATTATTGACATATAAAGACAGGATGGAGGCGGAAGAAAGATGGAACGGGAAAATATAGGAAAGTTTTCGAGCGCTAAAAGTTATTCCTAAGATTAAAGTGTTTGGATGGAAGGTGATCAAAGGTGTTCTACCTACAGGCGTCAACCTAAGAAAGAGAGGATTCATACAGAGGTTGGCTGTGTTTTTTGTAACGAACATGAAGAGAGAAGGGAACATCTATTCAGGGACTGTGAAATGATTAAGAGAATATGGGCAGCTGCGGGGTTGGGAATGAAAATAGATAGCTCAAGAGGATTTAGTTTAGAGACCTGGTTGACTGAGTGGTTGAATTACTTAATAAAGGACAAAAGTGAGTGGAAAATGAAGAGAGTGGCATGGTTATTGACAACGGTATGGGAAATCCGGAAGGAAAGGAATAATGTGATATTCACTGGTATGAGGGTCAATCCAATGAATGTGCTCACAAATATCAAAATGACCATTGCAGAATGGATGAAGGATTATGATACAAAACTAGCCAAGGCGAGGGATGGGAGGAAGATAGAGCAAAGATATGGATATTATTTTTAACAGAGGGCAACAACTAGGAGATCTAATGGTAATTGTCACAAACGGTGGGTGGCACATAATCGATGGAGGCAGGAGCAGCATGGGTGGCTTAGATAAATAACATTGGCCTAAGCATAGGGTAGCAGATGGGATTTGCGCAATTAGCTTTGCAGGCGGAATATCTAGCATTAAAAGTAGCACTAAAGGAGGCGGCATTGAAAGGTGCATGGACTATTACAGTTAAAATAGAATCCATGCTGGTGTGAGAGCTTCAGAGACAGATAACTTGCTCAAAGGAAAGGAAGATAATTCATGGGAGAATGTAGAACCCTGCTCCTTAGTTTTGGATCGTTTACTATTATAAAATCAAGTCATTAGTAAGGGTAGCTCAATTTCTAGCCACGAGAGCTAGGAAGAGGATACATGTGTATGTACTATATTTCTATAGTATTCACCTGTGCCAAAAGAAAAATAACCATATGGCGTTGAAATGAAAACTTGGATACTTTTTATGTCAAATTGCAACGAATATCCAAAAATGTTGAAATGAATGATCAAGAAAGCTACAAGAACACCTCAATCACAACAAGGACGAGACTACTATAACATGAAGGAGATTTCACATGACAAGAGGTACACACTCTTTGATTATGGTCACTTCCTAAGAAGACAATTCTAACCAATATCATACACTCTACTACTGTTTAGGATTCACCGTCCAGTAATGCCATCAAAGGCCATACAAGCTCTATTTCAAGAATCGAGGGCTAGCCTAATTAATCTAGCCACGTATCTTATAGGGTTAGTGTAATTAGCTACAAGAATAATAACAATCTATAATCCTAGCTAGGAATTAAACTATTTTCATATTAAATCCCGACACTAACTGATTAGCATCACTGTTCACAACAAGCCAACCACTAAAAAATGAGATGAAAATTTTTGCAAGCATTTCATCGATCACGTGACTGGTATGAAATACTCAAGTTACGAGCATAAACTAGATGAATTAAAACTTGTACAAGACCAATTAGTCATCAAAGAGGCTGAGGTCATGTTCGTTAAAATCAATTTGAGTAGTGGATATATGTTTGTATAGCGGATAATGGTGTAAATAACATATAGTTGCTAGAATTTAGTGGTTCATTAGCTTGTAGCTTTTCAATTGAGCGGTTCAAAGTTTCGATAAATTTAGTGGTTGAACTAGCTGATTATTGTAAATTGACTTAAAAGTGTACAAATAATTTTTTCAAATACAAATAATGAAAGGGATACTTTTAACAAGAAAATATGACATGGTCTTAGCATTTCAAATAATGTACTTGAAATGCTATAAGCAACCACAATGCTAGTTGAAATGCTTTCTTATCGAACACTACCATTTGGATTGTTAGAATTTTAGTTTAGTCAAAACACTAGACACTACTCTAAACGTTGTTGCCAAATATAGGCTAATCACAACCAAGACAATCTAATTTAACCTCTATCTTCAAAATCATAATAAACATGACAATCAAGTCAATACAAATCAACCCAAACAAGAACATAAACTAAAAAGTTATACTCAAACATAAATCATCAAACAACTAGTCTAACTTCAATTAACATCTAGACGTAATAAATCAAACAAATAAACGAAACTAAACAAGTAGCTAATGAACAAAACTTTTAGAAATAAAGGGATAAAAATAACTTAGTTACGCTATATGAACTTGAAAGCATCCAAATCAACAATCTTGAACAATTAAATAATCTAATCTAACCTTAACGACCTGATTTACCACCCCCATCCCCAATAGGTTATAAGGAGGCTAACCTAACTTTAGGAAGGGGTCGAGGCTAGGTGGCGCGGCCATCGCAAATTGCAAAATATGTCAACACTATGGCAGCAACGGCGCAAGACTATCACATAGTCTGTGCTTGAGACATGGTGTGATAGTGTCAACGGACATGACCGTGTCTACGCGGGCTACCCCTGGCATGGAAATTGTGCAGCATATCTATGAGTAGAGGCATGCAGGGGTAGCAACTAAGGCCTTGTCTTGAACGCTCCAAAGCATGGCGGACGGTTCATTAGGGTAGCGTAAAGTGCATGACTTGTGATATGGCGAGGAAGTACGAAGCTTTGCGGATAATTCACCTTGGCAATAGCATGAACTGCTGAGGTGTATCGACAAGTCGTCATAGGTAGTGGGAGGTCAATGCTTAAACATGGCATGTGACAATGACGACTTAAACATCCAAGACTCGCTTGCCAGATTTTTCACCACTTTCGACTTAACTTTTTACTACTAGCTCAGGTCTACTTATTATCTACAAAAATAAATAAAACAAGCAAAGCTGCTAATAAAATAGTATTATTTATAAGCAAAATTAGGTTATTAAGGGCATATAAAATACAACATTTTCAGACTTAATAATATATTCTACTTCAATTTGAACTATATCTGTAAAATACTTAATATTCCATCTTTTTTAAATAAATGTCACTTTAACTAACTTTTTTCATTTTACAATATCTATTACTTAATAATTCTAATGATATATTAATGACTACTTTACTAATTTTGTCTTTTTTAATTCTTGTTTTTCCTCTCATTTTTTTTCATTTCCAATTAAACCTTGAGGCAATTTATTCTTTTCACATAAATTTTATCATAAATTTTGTGTTTTCTTATTATTTCTTGACAACCTAAAAACGACAAATATTATAAAATAGATGGAGCATTTTTTCTATGTTCTCTAAATTCATTAACCTCTAACCCACTAAGTGAAAAATATGCATGAACATCTCAAATAAAGTGTAGTTAATGGCTTGTAAAATTAACATGTCATATACTCCCTTCATTTCAAATTGCATTTTATTTTAATTAACTTTTTCGTTTCATAATATCTATTATTTTATAATTCCAATGACATATTAATGACTAGTTACCGATTTTGACCTTATTAATTATTTTTTTCTCTCATTTTTTCATTTTCAATGAAGTATTGGGGCAACTTGGTCTTTTAACATAAATTTTATCATGAATTTTGTATTTCTTTACTACTCCCTCCATTTCACAATACATGTCACTTTAACTAACTTTTTCGTTTCATAATATTTATTATAACCTCAAGGGATGGAGTAATTTATAAAGAGCAGTTAATTTTGTGAGAATTTTGAATACTTTGATAATTGTGTAACTTGTTTCAGTATTAAATGATGAAGGCGGGAAACACATGACAGTAGTAGTACAAGACTAGATGGGTATTGGGTAGGCATTCAATTTGTGAGGCAGACAAACATACTGATGGTGGAGTCAAGTAATAAGGAGTAGCACATTGAATTCTCACTCAAAAAGTGACCAAGCACCTGGATTCAATGACAACCATTGCATATATGCACAAAATTTGTCCGAGTACTATGCCCACTGCAATAGAATATTGTTGGCTCCATTTTTCAGGTAGGTCAAATAGACCAGATGATTATTTGCTGTTTTTGAGGTCAATATTTTTGTCATCATCGTTATGTAGTCATGGACAACAAAATAACGATACATTGGTCCTATTTCAAGGCTGCAATGACTCGGGACTAATGCATGCTACTGTGATATACATCATTAAAAGGAAAAGGCACCTTACCCTAATATGAGCCCTAAAAGAATCTAACAATGAATTACATTGAATGTTGTTTTTATCTTAAGCTGATTATCTTATCATACTAGGAGAGTTTGAAAAGATTATGACGTAGACACCGTTTTGTTTTGATTGAATAGGGGTTACTTGAAAAAATCTATCTCATTTATATATATTAGTTTGTGTAACGTGCTTTATTTTATCAAATTGTTAATTATTTGATCAAAATAAAATAAAATCATGATAACTCGTTGGTTTAGATTTAATTAATATTATGTTCTTCTCATATTAGTCTTTTTTTGTCTGAGAGTTGAATCATATTCATTTTTTTCTTTTCAACATTAATCATACCTTGATCTTACTTAAAATAAAATTGGTATAACCTTAAAGCATAATGTTATCATAATAATCCCAAAGATTAATAAGTTACTAGGAGTAATTGTTGAGCAAGTCTAATAAGTGATTTTTAAAGAACAACAAATTAAAAACAAAATGAGTTAAGATTTGAATGGCATTCAAATAAAGGTCAAACTACATTAAATTAGACCTATATTTCTTTTTGTTATTAGATTTTTTGGATAAAAATTACATTTTTTAATAATAAATTATCAGAAGTAAGATTGAAATAAAATAATTCCAAAAATATACCTAGACCTCAAATAAGTAAACACCTAAAAACACAAAAGTCGAAGTACTCAAATGTAACGCCTAACTCCTAGCAAAAAACATAGCCAACTAATAAATTAGTGCACTCTCGGCTCTCACTATCTTCAAAGATGTGAACTTTACTTTTTTTTTTTTTTTTTTGGGAGAAAAGGAGCATATTATAGAAATAGATAGTTAACGAAATACAACCCTAGTAATAAAAAACACAGTACAAACATTGAGTACACACCAATCATCCTAGCATTGGCAAACTATAACCCTCCGGACATCTAAGCGTTAACACAAGATAGGAGGGGGTGTGGGAAACCCCATAGAAAAACTACTCATTGATAATAACCGGAAGATCACTCGAAGACAGCTTATACATCTTCAATGCTTCAAGCATCGGCTTCACGGATCCACTTTGCTTGCGGTGGAGGAATCGTGTGAATCCGGATAGGTTCCAATTGATCCATGTTCAACCGAGCAAGGATGAACGCAGCAAGATTAACTTGCTTGATGACATGATTGAACTCGATGTTCCATTTTTTCTACAATAGATTCCTAATCCGAGCCACCGCATAAGCAATGGGATCCATATTGTTGGACTCCCCATCTTGACTAAGTTTTTGAATAGCTTCAACCTCCAGGTCAACTTCAATCTTAGGGATATTATAATCCCGGGCTTTAGCTAAAGACTCCTTTAAACCTTCAAGCATGGTCATCACTTTATCGCCTCCATATACTGCAATTGTAACCCCGAATAACCATGTGTTGTTAACGGTGCGAGAGGATGCCTGCAGCCACATACCTCTTCTTTTCCTCCCGCCGGTGGTATCCAATGTTCGGTTTGAAGTAAACCTCGGTAGGAGGGGACTAGAGGATAGTAGGAGTGTTCTTCATGTAATCCGGACCCTGTAACTTGAGATTTTCATTAGTTTGGGCAATAAGACAGGAGATATTCTACCAGGATGATTAAGTCCTCTAACGGATATTAGAGAACACACATCTATTCCTGTAGTTTCAAATACACCAGACAAATAATCGGGAATTTATTGACCCGGTTGGTATCCCGCTTGAGGTTGATACTAATCCATTGCAGACCAATCAACATTTAAAAAATTTGCAATCGGTAAAAGGTTGCCATTGGACAGGAATTTCGTCCAAGTAGCAGACAACAATGGGACAATCACGAAACAAGTGCAAATGATTTTCCTCGGGATTCCAACCAATAAGGCATCCGGGATTGAGAACTGGCATCTATTTGGCTAGTCTACGAGGCTACGGGAGACCTTTAAAGCAAGCATACCATAATAGTGTTTTCATCTTAAAAGGTACATGGCTTTTCCATAAACTTTTCCATGGAATGGGAGGAAAACCAAGATAGGGAAGGGAAATTGCTTTGTAGAGGCTTTGGATGCTAAACTTTCCATGAGAATCAAAGGGGCACATAATATGATCATGATGACCATTGGGAATGGGAGGTGGAAGGGAAGAAATGTTGTTGACAATTGCTTTGGGAAGCCATCTACATAACTTAGGCAAATTCCATTGACCACATCTAGCAAATGCACTAACTCTCAAGTGTTCAACACTTTTGGGAATGGCAATCCCCGATCTCTCAACAAGAAGACCTTCGAGGAGCCATCTATCAAACCAAAAGGAAGTGTCGGTCCCGAGCCTATCCGCATGATGGTGTTATCCAATACCATACCTTTCGTTTTAGTAATACTCCTCCAAATAGGTGAGTGGGATGCTTTTGGGGAATACAACTCCAGTCTACCATCCTTCGGTATTTTTATTTTTTTGGACGAGTTGAATGCAAGGGGTTTTTTCATTCTTAAGAACCCTCCGGAGATGCTTAGCAAGAAAGCATTTATTCCGGACCTCTATGTCTCTAATACCTAAACCCCATTTAGTTTTGTTGTTTGTGACGAAGTTCCAAGGAACTCTAGGCAGGTAATGAGTGCTGTCCATTTTATTCCAAAGTAACTTCCTAATTCCTTTATGCAAATCGTGCACAATTTTTTGGCAAAAAGAAAGTTTGCATGTGGTAAATTGGCAAGGATGAAAGACAGACTTAATAAGCGTAATCCTACCTACCAAATTTATGAATTTTGTTTGCAAATGGGCAAGCTTGGTTCTAAACATATCCAACATGCTATCAAAATCCTTGTGTTTGGGAAGCTAATGAGAGATGGAGACACCAAGGTATTTGCCAAAACAGGTAGAAGTAGGGCAGCGGATGGAGGCGGCAATGATTCCGCAAAGCCTCGTGGTGAAGGGTTTTAGGAAAAACTATCCTAAACTTGTCTTTATTAATCCTAAGACCATATTCTAGCCCAAATGACTCCAAAGTATCCACCATTACCTTGATAGACTCAAGATTAGCCTGACCAAAAAGAATGACATCATTCGCATAAAAGGTATGTGAGAAACACTCGTAAAGAATAGACATCAAGGTATTTTGTTTAAACATCTTTTATACATAAACTTACTTCATATTTTAGTCTTACCTTTTGTGGTGTAATGGAATAAGATAATAATACGCCCAAGATTTATGACCTAACATTTTTATTTGTTAGTCCATAAGCTTGTAAAATTAACAATTTAAATTTGTGTGTGTGTGTGTGTAATGTAATTTTGTTTTGACCTTAAAAACATGATGAAGCTTAGATATTTATGTTTTACACTAGAAATAAATGGCGTTCAGTTGAATTTACGCAAGTTGGTTTCTTGCTTTGAAATTTTGTAATAAATATTTTTTTTCCAAATGAAAAGAAGACCGTTGAAGAAAGACAGTATTTTCTGACATTGACAAAATGGGAAAAATCACTAGATGTCAAGGCAGGTTTTACAGGAGAATTGGAATATACTGAACGTGCTCTTCTTAGCTTGGGAATTAAATATTCTCTCTCCAAAATAAACCCATTTTGGAAATTGCAGTTGCTTCTTTACCACCAATTTAAACTCCATAGACCAAATGCCCCCCTCCAAAAAAGGGGAAAAAAGGGAAAAGGGAAATAGTTTGTGGAAAAAAGGAAAAAGGCATCCCCAAACACAACTTAAAAGCTCTGACCCAAAGAAAAAAAAAGGGCACAATTTAAAAGGAATCTTTTGAAGGAGGGAGGAAAAGGGCTTGAGCTTTACTTTACAGCTCATGTTTTGAATTGCATTGCATCCACCCACATAATAATAATAATAATAAGAATAATAATAATAATAAATAATAATAATAATAATAATAACAATAATAATAATAATAATAATAATATTATTATTATTATTATTATTATTATTATTATTATTATTATTATGTGGAGGGAGGATTAAGAAATCATTAACTCAACAAGCTCAAATGATTATGGTTAGGTTAGGAGCCACCAGGGTGCTCTTGCTACTTTTTTTATGCAGGCTTATGTTATGTTGATTTTTTTTATCTTGGATTTTAGACGATAATTAAAATAATTAAAAAATTATTGAACTATTAGTTAGGATGATAAATAAAATCTTTAGAAATTGAAAACTATTACAACCTACATTGACATTCCATTTATATTAACTTTTTGCATCTCCCTATAACCCTAACATAAAATCAAAAACATTTTATCATAACATAACATAGATTTTTCTCCCCTTTTTATTTCCTTTGTAAAAGAGAGAAGTCAACACATATCGACTGTGTGATAAGATAAAACTAAACTAGTAACTATAGTCAAAAATTAGAATTTGTGAATATGAGATACCCCGTGATAAATTTGCCAAAATGATATTATTAATAAAAGAAGAATGAAATATTTAAATGTGCATTTCTTTGATTGTGACTGGAGAGTCAAGGGAATAAAATTGCATATATGTAAATTAAAATATTGAATTAATTTGAAGTGACTACTTATTTGTTTTGTCAACACCAGGTATCTTATGTAAATCACATAGTTGCTCTTACAGAGTGAGTAGAGTAGGTAATGCAGCAAAGCCAATTTCATATTCCAAGGAATTCACATGAATTAAAAACACAGAATGTAACCAAAGGATTGGAAAACAACGAGACTTTTGTGCAATTAAAGTCAAATCAGTCACCTAAAGGCAAAGTATTCATTCCAACCTAAACCTTTACAAAAGACTAATATGGAAAGCTGTGCCAGAAAAGACTCAACAAAAGGAAATGAGGCTCCATTTTTGGACCATTTCCTACACCAGCACAGCACAGGGCATAGAAGAAAATCCTAAAAGATGATTAGCAAAAAAAAGAACACAACTCCTCAGGAAAGGCTCAACCGGGGGTTTCGAAGCGCTCGAGCCCTTTTGAAAAAGAATGAAGCAGTTAGAGCAGTTAAAAGCTAAGCTGAGATGTACATTGTCCTATGCCTCGACCTCAGAGATTGCTAGTTCCATTCCTTGTGTTAAGCTTGCAGTTTTAGCCACTTCGCTGGCAGATGATGTCTCAGCTAGCAGAGGTGGTGGGGGAAAAACCGGGTGTAGTGAAGCTCAATCTGAAGCCTGTGGAGAGGGGTTGATGCACTCACCAAGCCCTTCTTGAGATCGGTTAGGAGTTCTCTGATTGGAAGAGCTGCCAAGAAACTCTTGATGTAGTCCTTGCATGCCTCCTTCCCTCGGCAAACTACTTCCTCCTCGCCCTTCACGGGCTCCTCGGACTTGGATTCACCAGCCGGTTTTTCATCGGATGGTTGAGGGCTGGGCGGGAGTTTAACAATCCTAGTGTCTCGGTCAAATTTCATAATGTATGCTCGGTCACATCCCTCATAGAGCCTCTCCCTAATGTGTCAATGATATAGTAGGCATCCGGCTCCACCTTGAGGATAAAGAAGTGGTCATTCCAACTAACAATGTAAACGAGAGGCTCACCATTGCTGGGGCATTCTGACCCAGCACGGGTGATCTCATTCCATATCCCGTCGAATGACATGGCGCCCTGCAAAAGTCGAATTTCCCCTCATCTTTTTCATCGGGGTGGAAAAACCCTATGAAGGACTTGCCAGGAACGACAGAAAGAGGGCGAATCTTGGCCTGTAAAACCGTCTCTAGATCAAAATGCTTATCAGGGAACTTCTCCCTGTATGTTTCATTTTCACAGAGGTTTCTCCACTCCAATGAACCTTCTCTGATCAGACTGTCAAACTGAGACTTGATGGGCATTATGTCATGGTTATTATGAAACCAGTCCGCTATCACAGCAACTAGAGCAGTGCAAGCACTTTCACCAGCTGCCCTCTCACTCCTTTGATCAATGGAAGCAAAGAAAACCTGTGAGTAAACCTTCATCTGTCCATCACGGCTAACAATTTCTTGATGTTCCCAGCTGCCCACAGCAAAGCTATCTTCACCGAATTCTGATATTGATGACCGATGTGCTGCCAAATCTTCTTCAGCCTTGTGCCACTAACCAAAAAAAAAATCTGTTAATTCAGATGAATGAACTAATGCCCAAACCAAAGATAAGCAAAGTGTGATGAATAATAATGGTGAACCCAAGAGCCAAGAAAGAATAAGTCAAAAATATTTTATGTTGTGTACTTACACCAAAAGAGATTGATTCATCAGAGCTGAGCTGGCGTCGGTCAAAGTCAATATCATCCCCGCCTTCTTCAGCATAAGCCTTCTTCAACAGTGGCTCTCCCTTAGCTTTAGGAGATAGCTTCCTTTTTCTCCAAGGGAGGATACTACGTTTCGAACTCTGAAATAGAGGCGGCTCGGACACCAATGAAGTAGACTCATCGTTATTGACTGAACACCCAACATCAGACTTCCGATGACTGTAGTAGATCCAATCTTCATCCTCACCATTGACCCACGAGCTAGAGGATAACAATCCTCCAGCATAGTTGGCATATGCTAGAGTCCCATAGCTAAAGGACTTTCTGACACCCGCATCATCCTTTCCTTCCTCTGCCTCTCCACCAATATCCTCAAATGAGTCTGAATCAAAAGGGTAGTCGCCATCATCACTCCTAACAGAACACCTCCCATCACAGCCCTCTTCCTCGTGACATGCTTTCTTTGCTCGTCTGGTTGATACATATTCCGTCAGGATTTTCACTTTTCTCAGACCGGCTTTAAGAGCAGAAAGTTCATCTTTGGGTTCGTCTTTCACTGCTGGAGGAGTCTCCCCCAGTTGAGGAGCTGACAAAACAGGAGCTGTTGACCCCTGGAATGAATCTCCAGTATCCTGTGAAGTTCTGAGTTCCAGAAGATTCAATGATATCTGTAGCAGTAAAGCACTCTTTGAATCAGTAAAATCAAATGTAAAAGGAAATGAAAGAATGAAAAATAGTATCGTGTTTCATAGAAGGAAAGAAAATCAAAATACAGTTAGTGGATGCACGTACGTGTAACGAAGGGCAAGGATCAGTAGCACTTCCTGAAACTATCAGCGGAATGCTCAACTCAAACTCTTTCTGCTCAGTCACTGATGCATATTCTGCAAGGTTCAGGGATGCCGTCGAGAGGACAGGAGTCTTGTTTTTTGTTCCAGGCTTCGAACCCTAAAGCACAAAAGAGATTCACATGTTTGAGTTTAATACACAAACTACAATCGTCTATAGCAATAAGCATGCCAAAAAAACTGAATAACAATAGTTTTAGCGTGAAATCAAGGTACTCTTGAGCCCACCAAACTCCGGCATCTTAACACCAACCCTGCACTTTCGCTTTGTTTCCACAAATTTTAAATTTAATTCCAGATTCTGTTGTGAACCCTTATCAAAACCGTTTTTGCGGGCCTCTCCAACATCTCTGTTTGCCATGCATAAAATTTTCTTACAGCTAGTTCCCCACGATTGCTCGTGTTCCTGATATGATGTCAATCAACAACGCCCAAGCTAATTGTTTCTTGCCTGAAACCCCAGCTAGCGCTCCAAATTGAGAGGTGCCGAGGAGGTCAGCTGAAGGACCATGAGTATTAGGGAACAGCAACAATGCCTTGGGAATTCCTAGTTTGACCAGGAGGTTAGGAGAGGCAATTACAGAATATATGGTGGAAAGTATCTCAACTAGCAGTTTCGATTCAGAGAACATGCAGAAAAGACGGAGGAAACTTTTGGCTAGTATTGACCAATTGGAATATTGATTTCAAGAGAAATAACCATTTGTTTCACCTACCCTACTCCATTAGAGATTAAGTAGAAGCATAGAGACAAGCAAATTCAGGCAATAGAATCAAACTCCTTTGACTTGCACAACATATTAAGGATATTATTGGGTTTTTATAAGCAAAATAATATCATTTTCCTCACAAGTCACAAATTAGCCAGAACAAACAGTTATCCAAAATTAACTTTAAAGATTCCCATCCAAAGTAACCAAATTATGGCCATGACTTCCATAATCATCTCCAATCTCATTTTTAATGAATTCCCTAGCTATAATAGAATTTCAAACATGCTATGAGCAATCTTCAACAAATGTTAGTAACATCAATAACTAAAATCACCAGGAACGCCCAAAACAACCTACAATCTAGATCACAATTACCTGGGACACTCAAACCCCAGCAATCTACATTCAATCCCAGACAGTCTACCACCTATGATTCCAATCTAGAAGCCCAAATCAGACCATCTGCAAATCACTACACCAGCCAATCAACAACCTGGTAAGCAGTAATGGTAACTGTAATGCAGACTTGATCCATTTTGAACAAACACATTGTTCAAAACTCACAACGAGTTCCTGAATCGAAAATTCCTGATCCTAGATTTGCTATTTTATAATCACAATTCGAAGTAAGAACCAACCCCCTCCCCAAAAATAAGAAAGAAAAAATCCAAACTCGGTAAGATTTGGCGGAAGGGTGCAGAAGCTATCTTGCTGAACTTAACCAAATACTCCACAAATGGAAATCTCAAACGACCTAATCAACATTCTACCATTGATAACATGTAGAGAAAAATATCGAACAATTAGACCATCCCAGTTCTTCCTTTCCCCATCCTATGAATAAATTCTAGCCATATAGTAATTGAGTTGGGCAGCTCAAATTTATGTCCAAAATCGCAATAAACAGCCAAACTACCAATCAATGTCCAATTTCAACCAAATGTTCCTTTCAAAATTATTATACAGCATTAAATAAAATGTCCAAAAAAAGTCAAAATCCAAGAATAAGCATATAAATTAGATTGAAAATAACTCATGGGCAAACATGAAGAAAGGAAACAACAGAGAGAGAAAGAGAGAGACAGAGAGAGAGAGTGAGGCAGCCAATGGCCCAAACTTCACATCATTAGCCTCCAATTTCCCCGGACCATAAATTTAATATCCAGCAATAAAAGCCAAATTAAATTCTCAAATTTAAACAAAGACCCATCAATCCAATTTTGAAATTAATTTTTTACCCACATTTACTAATTAAGAGAGGGCAATAGAGAGAACTCACATCAAGAAGAGAGAACCCGATCTCCCAAGGATGGAAGCAGTTCTGATTATCCTTTATAGGAGAGAGATTACAGACACTTTGAAACTCTTCACCCCACTCAAAAATGACGCCGGTTTCATCCCCTACCACCGCATCCACCGCCGCGGCCGCCGCCTCTTTGGTGACATCCCTCTTGACGGAGCGCCTCCTCATCAGAGGGAGCTTGGTCGGACCCTTCCAGCGAACCTCGACCGTTAATTTCTTCATCTGCTGGTTTTCCTCATCCTGGTTTTCTGCACCCTCCCGCAGAGTATCACTCCACCGCCACCCCTCAACTCGCCGGACCACCACCTTCACCTCATACTTCCTCGCCGGCGCCGGCGTCAGCTGCGGCGGCCACGGCCGCCACCTCATCATCCGTACCACCATTCCCTAGAACGACACGTTTCAACCCCAGAAAAAATAAAAAGAATTCCAAAAATAGCAAAAGGAATCGCGAAATCTTTGGGGCTTTCAGAATAAATAATATGGGCAAATCCACATTCAAAAATGGGTCACTGGGATCTTTGATTTCTTTGGACGGGGATTCTGAGCTGTGCAATGGATTTGGAGGAGGGACAGAGAGAGAGAGAGAGAGGGAGAATATGTGCCGTTACTTGGTGTTTTGGAGAGAGAAAAGGTAGGAGGTAGAAGAAGGGGAAAGTGCAAAAGTGTGCCGAGTTAAGTTTTATTTGGGCAGGATATGGACGAGTGAGAGTGAGTTGGGTTAGTTGGCGAGTGAGTGAGTAAGTGGGTTAACTCGGGTTTTACAGGGACTGGTTGAGTTAAAGAAAGGTAGCCCAAAGGAAGGAAGGTACAGGTGAAGGTGAAACTGGACTCGAGTGGAGGGTTGAGTTGTGACTCAGAGTTAAAAACGTTGGAGGTCCCAGTCAAGGTGGGGGAGAGGACCACGTGTGGGTGTGGGTGTGGGTTTAGATTGATTTCAAGTTTTGGGGATAATTGAAAAGAACATTTTCTTTTTTTTTGTTTTTTTAAAAAATACAATTTGTTTTTGTGTTTTTGGTGTTTTGTTGTGGAGTTGTGGGTGTGTTGTGTCCCCACGCTGCTTCTTCTCCCGTTTAGTAACGGCGTTGGTTCGGGAGAGAGTGGCCAAGATGATCCACAAATGACTAGTTGCTATCTAATGCTAAGTCTAGCCTCTTGGGTGAAATGTAAGATGAGTAGGGCTGGGGACTCGTATCCAAATCCGACAAAACAAATCTAAACCCAATTTAGTTTGGTTTTAGTCAATTATCTTAGTTTTACGCTTTTTTAATTCGTCTTTTAGTACGAAAGATTTTATATTTGTAAACTTTCAAAAGGGACAAGAGTATATTTACAAATGGTATGTGATATAGCAATTTTTATGCTTTCTCTCTCTCTGAATTCGTTGAAAAATCTTTTTCATGAATTTTTAATTTACTTTGATGATGTATTCTTTGCACTTTCTCCTAACATCACATCTTTGCAAAAGATGAAGAAATTTTGAGACTCTTTTCTATGTGGCTTAACAAATTCAATTCTCGACATTGCCTCCAAACCTTAGTAGGAAAGGATTAAATATGGATTTAAAGTTGTACCCATATAATTACCCGTTAATCTGATTATGACAAATTTTTTAAGTAGGGATTAAACACGGACCAAGTACATTTTCAACATGACTATCGAATGAATGTTTTAGTATAATTTAACGTACTTCATAATAAATTATTATAAGTTATAACTTGAAAATCAGCCGAGGTGTTATAATTCCTATATGTTTTATCAATTATTCCCCTATCTTTGGTACCTCCATAACATATAAATTTTTGGGGGACTCATTTACTATTTTTTTTTTTAAGAAAAAAGGGAAGTGAAGACAAAAAAATTCAATGATAAGTTAGAAATGTTATATGAGCTAAATATGATTGTCATATATAGATAGAGGAATCTTTCGTTTTCAACTTTTGATGGTAAGATCTAAAAGGAATTTATGCGATTCCTCCCCCAGCGTTAAAGCAAATAAACTTTTAAAACAATTCCAGAGGCAGCAAAACTATGAAAATGTGTTTTACGCATCCTGTTATTGGTCCAACTTCAATGTCACCTCATCAACGAAGTCAAGGAAAAGGGCAACAGAAATTGGGGGCAAAAAAACAGAGTCAAGAATTTATTCCTTAGATTATATGGACTTTGACTTCAATACTTAGACATTCAATCATGATGTATGAAAATTAAAATTAATAGATGATCCTAAATACATCATTAAAAAATAAAAAATGATTTTTTTTTCTAACCCCTAAAATTCCCTCACCTTTTTTATTGAGGTATACGTGTTTGGGGTCCGATGAACCTGAATTATGGTATAAGCTCTATACAAAACGAGCTTACTTATTCATCATGACAACATAATAATAATAATAATAATAATAATAATAATAATAATAATAATAATAATCCTGTGATAGATTTGTAATGTAGCGATAATCATGGATTGGTAAAATCAACATTAATGAAGTCTTATTCTGAGTTAAAAATTTGACTTTTTAGGCTTAAAATTCAAATTGGTCTTTAGACCATTAAATTTTAATTAACATTAATTTGCTAATTTTCAATACTGAATAAATTAGTTGTTTGTTAAATTTTAGTTCTTAACACATTGTTGTTTAATTTGGCATTTGAAAATTATGTATTCGATAAATTAGTTGTTAACTAACTACGTACAAATTAATGTAAAACGATGTGAATAATTTATTAAATATAAAATTAAAAAATTAATTTACAATAAAAGAAAATTGAAATTATTTTTAAATCATAAAATCTTTTATAACCACTATTTGAATTTTGAAATGCTTAATGTTATAGTATTCATTAAATGTTTATATAACACACTGATCTACCTTCCAACACTAATGTTTAAAATTTAATTGATTAAAATGTTTAAATACAAAATATTTGTTTTCGCCTCTAAACTAATTTTTTGTTCAAATTTACTATTAGTTATTTGAAACACATTCAAATCTACCCCATGGAGTCCACAACTTATCGGTTGTAGCCTTTTTCTAACCTTTTTATGGCCTCAAGGGCAAAAACCGACTACAACGGTAAGTTGAGAGTCCTAAGGGGAAATTTGAATATTTTTAGATGACTAATGGTAAGTTTGAATAAAAAATTAATTCAGGGACAAAATTGAATATTTTGCAAATTTTAAGAGTATTTTGATTCGAGAACGCCAAAAAGTTCATTCACTAAATGATGTACTTTTGTGAAGAACTTATATCAAATTCCTCATAATATAGTCCTAATAATACACATGGCATAACATTGTTTTCTTTGGGAGATAGTGAAAATAGAGAGTGTTTTTGGAGACTCTAAACAAAGAACGAGAATTTGCCTCTTTGATACTACCTTGCAAGATAGTTTTGATACTACATTTTCTGGATCTATTGTACCATCTTCTTACTTTATATTTCCTATAATTATAGGCTATTTACCATCCAAACTGACCTATTTTATTTGGTAGACTATAATATGAGCTTCTTTTTAAGAAAAATAAATAATCACTTTTATTTCTAACAAAAACCTAAAAAATTATATCAAGCTATCACACTCAGATATTGTAATTTTAAGAAAAATAAATAATTACTTTTATTTTCTTTCACAAAATTGTGACCACAAAAAATTATTGTAGTTCAATAGAAGGTGTATATTTCTTTTTAGGTTTTATTTTATCATAAAATTCTTTTTGTTATCTTAATGTTATTTTGCTTCATCGTGCCAAACAATTTTCCCTCACAAGTGTTAATCTTAACATTATCATCACACTTACATACTATATAGTATATAGTATGATATAAGAAAAAATGTTACTTTTTTATTTTCTCTCACATAAATTTCTATTCAAAAATTATTTAAAGTGTTTTCGCTTTCATTATACCAAATTTTCCTTTTCCTACTTCATTTTAGTCGGGAAGTAGTCCTTGAAGAACTTAATTAGATTTGGTATTAGAATTTGATATGATTTTATGTTATTTTAGGAGATATTATTGGTGGCCTTCTTTGTTTATACTTGTCGGAATTTGTATAAGACTTAGAACTCTTGTAACCTAGATGATCTCGGCACTCTTTGTATCATATATTCTACAAACAAATACAAGCAATGGGCTAGGTTACAAGAATTCTAACAATTTCTTGTAAAGAAAACCTGTGAGTAAACCTTCATCTGTCCGTCACGGCTAAAAATTTCTTGATGTTCCGAGCTGTCCACAGCAAAGTTATCTTCACCAAATTCTGATATTGATGACCGATGTGCTGCCAAATCTTCTTCAGCCTTGTGGCCCTCTCGCGGAACATGGTTAACCTAAGAGCCAAGAAAAATAAGTCAGAAATATTTTATGTGTTGTGTACTTACACACCAAAAGAGATTGATTCATCAGAGCTGAGCTGCCGTCGGTTAAAGTCAATATCGTCCCCGCCTTCTTCAGCATAAGCCTTCTTCAACAGTGGCTCTCCCTTAGCTTTAGGAGATAGCTTCCTTTTTCTCCAAGGGAGGATACTACGTTTCGAACTCTGAAATAGAGGCGGCTCGGACACCAATGAAGTAGACTCATCGTTATTGACTGAGCACCCAACATCACCCACGAGCTAGAGGATAACAATCCCCCAGCATAGTTGGCATATGCTAGAGTCCCATAGCTAAAGGACTCTGACACCTACATCAATGCATCATACTTTCCTTCCTCTGCCTCTCCACCAATATCCTCAAATGAGTCTGAATCAAAAGGGTAGTCGCCATCATCACTCCTAACAGAACACCTCCCATCACAGCCCTCTTCCTCGTGACATGCTTTCTTTGCTCGTCTGGTTGATACTTATTCAGTCTGGATTTTCACTTTTCTTATACTTGCTTTAGGGGTATTTGACAAACAACTTTTTGCCGCTAAAAGTTCTTTTTAACTGTTTGACTTGGTCAAGCTAATTGGACTGTTTGGTAAAGAACTTTTGGAATAGACTTTTTGGTCCAAAAGCTCTTTTACAAAAAACTCTTTGGAATAACTTTTTAGAAGAACTTATTGTAATTAATACTTGAAGTTACTATATTACCCTTCATATTTTGGTAAAATTATGCTAATTGCCATTGAAATTATGTTTATGTATAAGATTTTTTTAGTTCATATTTTTTCACTTTTGGAACAATAGTAGAAGATGATTATGAATATTTAAGTTAATTTTTTTATTTTAATATTTTTTATATTTTAACAAGTAATTTAGTCTATCATAATAAATAAATAATTTTGTCACATAAATATCAAATATATTATTAAAAATAAACTTCAAAAAGATATACATAATTAAAATTGTGTAGAATGTATAAATATAATTTTATATATCACATAATTCTTAATTAATATTGAGAAGAAATATGAATATGGAATAAAAATAATTATAATGTATAAAACAGTTAATGAAATTAATCTATGGGTATAAATGAAATTTCATCAAACAACTTTGTTAGAAACAACTAATTTTACCAAACACCATTTCCTCAAACAGACTAATGCAAACAGCTAATATAAACGGTTAATAGATAACTGACCAACATCTTATTGCCAAATAGGGCCTTAAGAGCAGAAAGTTCATCTTTGGGTTTATCTTTCACTGTTGGAGGAGTTTAATAATGATAAATTTAATGATAATTTTATAATTTAATGATATATTTTATTCAAAGAATAGTCCTTTAGAATGATTCTATTAACCAATAGAAACCTTTAAAATGATTTTATAATTTAACGATAAATTTTTTAATGATGTGATAACAAATCTCTGAACAAAATTTAAAACGACACTCAAAATATTTTGTTTCGACCTTTGCATTTTATTGCCTTGACTAATTCGCGAGTAATTGCGATATAAACATGAACTAGAACCGTAATTGAATAAAATCGGTTAGTTAACTAGGTTTTCAGTTTGGTTCATTGGTTAAATGAAATCGGGAACCAAAAAATTTAACGAGTAATTTATAAAAAATAATAAAATAAAAATGTAAGTATAATTCTCCAAGGGTTAATTAATATGTTGCCTACTTGTTTTTAGTCCTTAAAATTGGTGAATATGCATACATGTATACCGACAATCGAGTCATTCGGTTCGGGTTAACTTTGGGTCGATCTTGTTCGGGTCCGGTTCGGTTTCGGGTTCGGGTCAACTTCGGTTCGGGTAAACTTCAAGTCGATCTCGTTCGGGTTCGTTCGGTTTTGGTTCGGGTCAACTTCGGATCAATCTCGTTCGGGTCGAGTTCGGGTTCAATTCGGGTTAATTTCGGATCGGGTCAACTTTGAGTTGTAATCGGGTCACTTTTTGGGTCAAAATCGATTCAAAATTGTACCCACCAAAAAAATTGTACCACTATAGGCACAAAAGTCCATCTTGAGAGACCCAACAAAAAAAAGGGTTGGGTCACTTTTATTCAGGTTAAATCGATTCGGGTCCAATTCGGTTCGGGTCATTTTGGGTTCGGTTCGGGTCATTTCACTTCGGGTCGAATTGTGTTCATTAGATTTCGGGTCGGTTTAATTCGGGTTGGTTCATTTCGGTTTTGGGTCAAAATCGGTTCAACTGTTTCGGATGTCGGCTCGGTTTGGATTTCGGGTCGTTCGGGTTGACCCGTTCGATTCGAGTCGGTTTTGTCGGGTCTACATACATGATTCATATTTTACACAATTAAATATTGATAATGATAATCAATATAATACTCAAACTAATCCTTCAGTTAGTTGTATATGACACTGCTGTTGTAAAGAAGTGCATTGAATTAGATAAAAACTGATTTTCTGATATGAGCTTACTTAAAAAAAAAAAAAAGAATCTATTGAGAAAGTAATGCTAAGTATGGGCCTTGAAAAGGCCATATAAAGGCTTATAATCTTTCAATTATGTAAAGTAAATGTTGTGAAGATAAGAATCCTAGAGGTCAGACTGTACTTTCATCAGTATTTGACATGGCGGGAATAGAAATGAGATTCGATGTGATGTACGTTGGCCATGAGCTTACTCGAAGGCTGATCTTAGAGGTTGGTTTCATGAAGAAACACACATGGAAAGAAAAAGGTTTAAGTCGTGATAACCTACGCTAGCATGCGTGGTATGGGCTACCAGGGTCTTACAAGGGATACGGAGAAGGAAAATTTTACATGACCTAAATATAAGGTTTTAAGAGAACAGATACAAAATCAAGGTGATGTAGATCAACATGAGCCTGAGATGTTCAGTGTGGTAATTACCAATAATAAGGAGGTACATTATTTGGTGCAAAGGGAATGTGAAGCTTCTGAATTGTAGGATAAAAATGAACCTTGCTCCTAATCAAACATGTTGTTGTTGGGGATCTAAATAAAGATTACACATGTAAGAATGTGTAACTGTAGGTTTTTTTTTTTTTTTTTGATCGAGAAAGCAGGAGATATATTACTCCAATAAATGAAGCGAGCTACAATAGCCTTGAGCAGCCACATCAAGGACGCGATCAAGCCAATCCTCGAACCAAACTCGAAAATTGACCTCATGGGGGTTAAAAATAAGCAAAGTGATGTGCTAATTTATTCCCCTCTTTCTTGATGAACAAAAAAAGTCAATAGTCAAATTTAGGACACAACCGTAATATATTATCAACTATAAGACCTAATTTTCAATTGAGATGAGCATTCCTCTTCGGTTTGGTGTTAAGTGTCGGAAAATCTCCCTCCAACTCCACACTCCGCCATCCACTCTTCCAAAACTCTTTGGCCCATGATCGATCCCTATACATAACCCCCATTCACCCAATATTTTGTTGCATTCAAATTCACTTTCACCACTCCAAGCACCTAGGGGACGCCACGCGCCAACTAAGTGCTCCTCCATGGTTTCCGGACATTTACGTGCTTCTCTATAGTCCTTATTAAAGAACGACAAATCTTTGTCCCGTGCCTTCCACAACTCCTCCTCCATAGTACCAAACATGATTTTGTCACACACGTTCCACACTTGCCAAGCAATTGTAATGAAATTGTCCCACTCCAAAGCACCTAGATGCTCACAAGCCAAGAACAGGGCATCCCTAGCCGATGGAAACCAATGAGAATCAAAAAGCTTTGAAATTGGCAACCCTCCCAAACTTGTAATGCAAGCACACATTGCAACAAAGCACAAATGCTCGTTTCTTCAATACACCCACACAGGGAACAACATGTGGAGAAGCTAGGGACCCGAGAAACAATCATGTATATATGAAGTCGGCAAAGCTCCCGAACACCATTGCCATGTGAAGAACTCCATCCTTGGTGAAATATGCAGCTTCCAAATGGTCACCCTCATCCCCTCCACTACGAAGGCCCTTTTTTCTGAATTGCATAGTACGTCGAGGGGACACTAAGTTCTCCTGTGGGTGTAAAGTGCCAAATGACATGGTCATTGCGACCTATTTATGTAGAGAATATTATCTCCGTAACTAATATAATTAGTTGTTATGTTAACAAAGAGTTTGTTAGAAGGTTAGTTAAGTAATTGAAGTTGTTAGCATAATAATTAGTTGTATAGCTCAGCAGTGTATATATAACATCCCCTGTATAAAATCAAACAGTTAGTCCATATAATGAGAATTATTTTCTCTCTCTAAATTCTCTATGTAGATTCTCTTCTTCTCTCTCCTCTCGAGCTTTATCATTTTGTCTACATGGTATCGAGCACTCAAGGTTTGATATCCTGAATCTTTTCCTCTAAATCTTTGTTCTCCAATCAATTGATTCGAATCATCAATTGATTAGCCTACTGATACAATAAACACAATTTTTCCTCTTTCGATCGATTGATTTGTTCCATCAATTGATCCAGCCTTATCATTAGATTCAGTTTCTTCAAATGGCTCCCGAAATCACAAATTCGGATAAGAATTTTCATGAAGATCCTTATACGCTGTCTAGTGCCGATCATCCAAGCGTACGGCTTACTAACAAGCAATTCGATGGTGAGAATTTCACCGGTTGGAGCAAATCCACTTGGATGGCTCTTGGTGCTCGCCTAAAAATTGGCTTCATCAATGGAACATGCAAGAAGCCGAGTGGAGGATCTGATCTTCAAAAATGGCTCAGGTGCGATTACATGGTTAGATGTTGGTTATTGAACTCAATTGCTGCAGACCTTAGCCGAGAGTTTCATGTATGTTCGATCCGCTACCGAGCTCCGGAGTGAGCTAGCGAACGATTTAGAGAAGCTCATAGACCTCTTGTATATCGGTTAAATCGTGATCTTGTTCTTCTTGCACAAGACAATGATCCTGTTTCAATTTACTACTCAAAGATGAAAAAATATTGGGATGAAATGCAGGAGGTTGAAGATGCGCCTATGTGCATTTGTGCTATATCCAAAAGTTGCACTTGTAACTTACATAAGAGAATATTAGAACTGGATTCAAGGAACAAATTGTTTCGGTTTCTAATGGGATTGCATTCTGATTACAATACCGTTCGGAATCAAATCCTTGCAATTGAGCCTTTGCCAACAGTAAATAGAGCTTATTATGTCATTCAACAACAAGAAAAGCAAAAGAAATTGAAGGACAATATCCCGATTACACCTTAAGCTTACGCACATGTTGTTTACAAGCATGATGCTAAACCTGAATCAAGGCTTCAAAACAACAATAAGAAGGGTAAGAATGACAAGTATTGCAAGCATTGTAAGATCAAAGGGCATACCATTGATCAATGTTTCAAACCGAATGGATACCCGGAATGGTATAAAGAAAAATATGGGTCCAAGTTAGCTGCTCAAGTGACAGTTCTAGACCCCAACATTGTCTTAAATACAAATGAGATGGATAATCCTCTCGATCATCCTCATGATCCACCTGGTGATCAAGGATTCAACACAGCGTTAGTAAATGCTTGTTTGTCAAGAAGTTTTAAAGGCTCTCAAGGTCAAATCCGGAGGTTCTAGGATCGGTGCTTCTTCTAATTCTGGATCATTTACGGGTAATTCATCTGGTTGCTTCATCTTTTATGCAATATAATGAGTCCATGAATACATATTGGATAATTGATACAGGAGCCTCGGATCATATGTCATCTCGGTTGGATTTGTTTACAAGAAGAAGGGTACTAAAGCAACCTATTCTTGTTAGACTACCTTATGGGGGTCTTAAACATGTTACTATAATTGGTGATATTTATATATCTCTAGAAATCGTTCTCAAGGACGTCTTGTATGTAGATGACTTCAAATATAGTTTGTTATCCGTTAGCAAACTATTAGAGACCACTGCTCTAGTGGCCATATTCACTCGTAAAGGATTTATGTTACAGGACCTTACTTCTAGAAGAGTAATTGGTCATGGAAATAAAGAGTCCGGGCTATATAAGATAAAGACTACGGATCGTAAGAATACTACTGCTCCTCCCCATTTTCCTACTCATGCTTTAGCACAAAATGTTGCTAATGCTGTCAATAATGTTGCTACAAAAGATCCGGTTCCGTTACATACCGGACTAGGTCATGTTTCTATTTCCAAGATGTCACATGTAGATGGTGTGTCTACTACTTGGATTACAGAATTTCATTTGTGATTCTTGTCAAATGGCCAAATTTCATAGGCATCCCTTTCCCATTAGTACTTCTATAGCTACAAGTGCCTTTGAGTTAATACATGCAAATTTATGGGGTGCTTACAAAACTCCGGATACTAGTGGAGCACATTATTTTTGACCATCCTTAATGATCATACCAGATGTACCTACAAAATAAAACACAAGTGTCTAATCAGCTCAAGCATTTCATTTTATACATCCGGAATCATTTTTTAGTAGTATTAAGACTATTAGAACAGACAATGGTACTGAATTCTTCTAAGACACTTGTTCTTCAATATTTGGGGAATTCGGTATTTTGCATCAAAGAAGTGTTGTTGGCACTCCTGAACGAGAATAGGAGAGTGGAAAGAAAACACATGCATCTTATTGAAACAGCTAGAGTTGTTAAAATTCATGCCAATCTTCCTTCCAAATTTTGGGGTTCTTGTGTTTTGGCAGCCACCTACTTAATAAACATGTTACCTTCATTTGTATTAGGTTGGAAATCACCCTATGAGTGTTTATATGGTTCTAAAGCATATCTATCTCATCTCGGAACCATTGGATGTATCTCGCAATGCACTTAACTTGAAACCTGTGCATGATATATTCGCATCCAAAGCTAGAAGATGTATCCGATAGGATCCTCTCGGACAGAAGGCATATAAGCTGTATGATTTGGATAGTCATACTGTTTTTGTGAGTAGAGATGTTCATTTTGAAGAAGAAGTTTTCCCTTTAAGCATCAACTAGCTACGAATAAGATTTTACCACATTTTTCACCTATTTGTGGAGATATAACTGATGACACTATTTTTACTTCTTCTCCTACTATGGAATGCAGGTTATTCTTATATGAGACTGATCACTCTACACCGAAAGGGGTTCTTGTGACATAGATTCTTTAACCCCTGTTACTTTACCTGGACATACTACTCCGCATTTACATAAATCTCATACACTCGAGTTTTCAATCTTCTCCTCCTTTGAGGAGAACTACAAGGTCCATTAAACGACCGGGTTAGCTACAAGATTTTGCATGTTCCGTCACTACTTCTAATCCTTCACAGGAGCATTCTATCGAAGTTTCATATCCCTTACGTCAGCCTACCGATCTTGATGGTTTTTACCCGGATTATGTTGCATCATTGTGTAATGTTCTTCAATTGAAAGAACCTCATACATATAATCAAGCCAAAGAGCATCCAAGATGGATAACGACTATGGATCAAGAAATTGCTGCCCTAGAGGCCAATGACACTTGGGAAATTACCTCATTGCCTCCTGGGAAAAGAGCTATTAGCTCTAAATGGGTATATAAAATCAAGTTCAAACCTGATGGTACAATTGAAAGGTTTAAAGCAAGGTTTGTTGTGAGGGGCTTCAATCAAGTTAAGGACAACGATTATAAACACACCTTCTCTCCAGTTGCAAAATTGCCCACTGTCGGAACCTTAATAGCTTTAGCTACGACCAAAACACTGGCCAATATATCGACTTGATATTAATAATGCCTTTTTACATGGGTTCTTAGATGAAGAGGTGTACATATTACCCCGAGTAGGATACACCAAGGCGGAAGGGAAAATATGTAAGCTTAAGAGATCGTTGTATGGGTTTAAATAAGCTTCTAGGCGAGTGGAATAAGGAGTTCACTACTTTTCTTATCGAACAAGGGTTTCATCAGTCCAAGCAAGATTATTCCTTGTTTAGAAAAGGCACAGGGGACACATTCTTAGCTATTTTGGTATATGGTTGATGACATACTTATCACATGAGCAAATGAAGTTAGTATTTGTTCACTCAAAAGGATCTTGACAAAGCCTTTACTATTAAGGATTTGGGGTACATGAGATATTTTTAGGTATTGAAGTGGCTCGATCATCGAAGGGACCATGCTTAATCAAAGAAAATATATCATTGATATTCGGAAGACGTTGGTTTAACAGACTTGCAAGCTCGCACTTTTTCCACTGCCAACCAACTTGCGGTTATCTACTAACAAAGGTGAAGTGTTATCTCAACCTGAAGTATACAGAAGGCTTGTTGGCGGACTATTATACCTTAATATTACTCGACCGGATATCTCTTATTCCGTACAACATTTGAGCCAATTTCTCAACCAACCCGAGCAGACCTCATTTACAAGCGACCTTACACTCGGTCGAGATACCTTAAAGGTACTTGTGAATGCTTGGTTTGTTTTATCCAGCCACTTCTTCCACAAATTTGCTAGCTTACACTAATGCAGATTGGGGAAGATGCCTTTTCGATGAGACGGTTTGTAATCGGTTCTTGTGTTTTTCTTGGAGATTCTCTCATTTCATGGAAAACAAAGAAACAAAAAACAACCTCAAAGTCTTGAGCGAGAATCCGAATACGGGGCAATGTCCGAAACTACAAGTGAGCTAGTGTGGATCTCTGGACTTCTTAGAGATCTTCAAGTACCAATGCGGATGCCATTTACATTGTATTGCGACAATAAAACTGCTCGGTATATAGCAAGCAAACCTCGTTTTTCATAATAGGACCAAACATTTGGATATAGATTGCCATTATGTACGGGACAAATTACAAGAAGGGTTCCTCCAAACAGCTTATTTTAGCTCTCGAGCAACAACTTGTCGACATTCTTACTAAGCCTCTTTCAGCTCAAGCATCATCATTCGCTGGCTCTCAAGTTGGGACTTGTCTTTCATCCAAGTTCAACTTGAGGGGGACTGTATAGAATATTATCTCCATAACTAATATAATTAATTGTTATGTTAACAAAAAGTTTGTTAGAAGGTTAAGTAATTGAAATTGTTAGCATAGTAATTAGTTGTATAGCTCAACAGTGTATATATAACCTCCCTATACAAAATCAAACAGTTAGTCCATATAATGAGAATTATTTTCTCTCTCTAAATTCTTTATCTAGATTCTCTTCTTCTCTGTCCTCTCGAGCTCTATCATTTTGTCTACAATTTATACTCAACGAAATAACTTTAATGTTTTCTGCATCCACCAACAAACAAAATAGTGTTCATCATCCTCTCATTCCATTCCTCCTTATCCCTATCAATCTCCCCACCCTAATTGGAGAGAAGCAAGGACTGAACGGTTTAATTACCTAGAAAGTGTGTGGCCTAGGGATCTACTGAGACTACCATATGTTCAAAGAAAAACTGTCACCAACTCTCCATCACATCCCCTCCATGAGAATCCAACGCCTCCCCCGGGGGTCAGACATCTGCACGTGAAGCAAGGAGGTACATTAGGAGAAGAAAAATATACATGACCTAAATATGAAGTTTTTGAGAGAACGAGTGAAATCAAGGTGATGTAGATCAACATAGGACTTTGGTGTTCAATATGGTGATTATTAATAACAAGGAGGTACATTTATTAATGTAAGGGGGCTTAAAGCTTCTGAATTATGGGATAAAAGAAATTTAGCTCCTAATCAAACACGTGGTTGTTGTTGTTGTTGGGATCTAAATAACAAATGTAAGAATGTAGAACTCTAGATTGTTTGTGGTAGCACACTTGACTTTAAAGAATTCTTGCATTGTAAATGTCTATCAAAAGATTAAAAAGAAATTGTATAGGAAAATTTTCTATGTATGCCAATTCCCCTACAATTATTGTCATATTTTTTTTTGGAGGTTCTAGTTGTTGTCATTTGTAATATCCTTAATTTGTAATATTAAAAAAATAAAATTCTATAATCTCCATTGCAAGCACCAATTTCATTACGTTCCAACAAATCAATTAATTTTTTTTTATTAATACGCAATTATTTTAAGAATGATTTGGCTCGGACTTGAAAATTTAAGTACATAATCAGAATGTTTGTAATTATGTTTCACTAACGAATTCAACAATTGGATGATATTTTGATATTTTAGAGTAATTGTTTTAGGTAAATTTTTCAAAAACAAACTATATATAACCTTAAAATCCTAACTTTTTACTAAAATCTTTTGAAGCACTAAGTTGGAATTCGGATTCAAATTTTTAAAAAAAGTTATTTTTGACATTGAACCTATGAAAGAATTGGTGAAATTATAAGGAATATTTTTGTTTGATTTCTAGATATATGAATAATACAACTGCTTTAAAAATGAATAGTAGCCAACTCTTTTATAATTTACTATTTCTAGGGAAAGTAGCTCCATGGTTGATACCATTCTCCAACTCCATTTCTCTCCGAGTAGTAACTTGGAAATTGATTGGGCCAAACCCATTCCATATGTTTTACTGCATATTTACAAAATGTTTTTTCGACAAAAAACAGCCTAAGCCCATAAGCGCTCTCTAAATCAATAGGTAAGCCCAAGGCATATAATGTTTGCCCTTAAAACTTAAGTTAATTACATATCTTGCCACTCAAGAAATCTATAAATACCCTCTCTTGGCTTACCGATTGAAACATATTATTATGAATTTATTCAGATACTCTTATAACACCTCATTCTCTTTACCATCCTAGAAGGGTTAAGCCTTTTATTTTACCACTCATATATTCTAGGTTTGGTTTATTGTAGTTTGAGTTGTGTTGAGCACATTTATTAAAAATCCCTATCACTAACAGATCATTTCATCTCTGTATTTTTCCTTGACTACTCTTACCATTATACCATCTCAATGTCACAACTACCACCCAATTTCTTCTTCTTTGTGTTAATATTGAAACTATACAACCTTTCCACTCTGCTCTTGTGTGTGCTATAATCATAAACTGCCATAAACAACTTTTTCCCTCTATGATCATATTTTACACCTCATAATCATTAGATGTAAATCTCACTCAAAGTTAAATTTTAGTACTATCCTACCATACGTTAGCCAAAGCAAATAAAAACTTGGAGAAAAAAAGAGAAAACATGATATAATCAACGAGTGCAGAAAATAAATTAAGAACGACGACATGTTTGATAGTAAATGAATGTTTAAACATAGTCAAAAGATTCAAATACAAAATCCTTATATTATAGCTATCATTTAGAGTAAACCTTTTGTAATTTTCTTAAAATAATTGAAAATTTTGCAAATCAATAAAAAACAAAACCTCTACTTGTGACTCGAAGCAAGGATGAAAAGATACTTAAAAAAAGGATTCTTTTTACAAGGGCTTAGAGTACCTAGGATAAGTGACTTCCCCAAAATATCTTCTACACATTGTGTGTTATGGGTTAATGATTTCGCAAGTTGCTTAAAGGAATTGTGACAAAATAATAACAAAGAAATCCCAAGTCGAAGGGTCCTATAAATCTCTACTTACGAGGATAGCTTAGTTGGAAGAGCGTCAAACCGAACATATATATGAAGGGTCCTATAAATCTCTACTTACGAGGATAGCTTAGTTGGAAGAGCGTCAAACCGAACACATATATGAAGGTCACGAATTCAAGCCTTGTGAGGACTAGCATTCTGTAGTAACACCATTTAATCGGATAATTACATTCAAATAAGGCTACTAGAAGTTGACTACATGGAAAAATTAGTTTGAGTATACGAGGACAGTTTAGCTCGGAAGAGCTTCAAACCGAAGATTTGAAGGTCCACTACTAGAAAAAGGGTTTTAACAATGAACAAATTGGTCGTTAAAAATACATTTTATTGTTGTTAAAAGTGATTAACGACCAAAAAATTTTGGTCATTAGTCGTCGTTATTGGTTCCCTCGTTAATACTTTTAACGATTACTTTAAAATTTTCGTCGTTACTTAAAATAACGATGAAACAAGATGTCATCGTAATTAGTTGATTGAAATATTGATGAACTACATATCATTAATGACAAAATTTTTCGTCGTAGATTTAAAAGAACCATAAATACAAAAACTCATTAACAACCGATTTGGTTCATCGTTATTTCTTTAACAATTAACATTTTCATCGTTAATAATATTATGGATAACCTAAATATATAATTTTGCCAATTGTCTTTAAAATAATGTAATAAACAATTGATAACTAATATACGAGTAACAACAAACTCGAATTGATATGTATTAATTCCTTTGAATACCACCGGTCCGCGAATACACAATATCAAACATAACATAATACCAAAAGCATCCTAAAACACATAATCTAAAAAACAATAGAGGAAACTAGAAGTTCTCATAGTAATTGATATCCAAGTACAAGCAATATTAACCAAAAACTAAAAAAAAAATGAACTCCTCCAAATGATTTAGAAAGTATAAATCTTCATCAATTACTCATAAAAGGTAAGGAAGTGTTGGAACTTGAATGAACAATCCACATCTCCAAACATCTCCAACCATCTGCAAAAAATAGAGAATTATTGGAACTTTTAGAAAATTGCAAAAGTATTCCACTTCTTATCAAACAAACATACGTAACTCAAACATCATTCTCTCGGTTCTTCAGCTCGTTTATCAAGTGTCTTATACGACTCAACCATAAATTTCACTCAGTTGGGTCTCAACCAAGTCGTTCGTCTTCCGGGAAGATGTCAGCTCGCATTTGACTTCTGCTAGTAATTACTCTGTTTCCTATAACTTAGATTTAGTAGTCTCTAAATCCTAAGTGCATCTCAAAAACTCTGTTTTCTCAGCTTTTAGTCTGTTCCAATTCCTCCAAATAACTCACTATACTTGCAAGCCAAAATGATATGAGGTTCCTATGATGCCTAACAATATATAAAAGGGAAGGTTCGAAATTAATCCAAAGCCCAATGATACCCAAGATAGTCTAGAGAACAAGATCGGTAAGTCGGCCAAAAATAGTAGTACAAAAGATAACCTATTTATGTCCTTGTAAATAAGGCGGAAGGTCCGCTTGCAACTAAGACGGTACCTCCACCATTCTCAGCAGACACATACTTTCGAGTTGTCACTAATTTCCACTCGTATTTGTGTCCCGTCCTAAATAACAAAAGATCGAGAAGTTAGTCTCTTATGTCATGTTCAATATGTGACTCAATACAATGTGATTACACTTCAACGCATTACATTCAACCCAACCAAACATGATACTAATAAAAGAGAGACAGACATAGAGAGAACATAGAGACGGACCAATAAATCTCTGTTGGGAATCCCGTCAAAAAGAGAAGGTTTAATCCAAGCCTTAGTGACAAGCCAGCCACCACCAAGATTAAGAACTCGCCTTGACTTTGAAAGGTGGGTTTGTAGTAAGCCTCCGGCTCCGGTTCTATTTCCCAATAGTTATCCCAACTCCATCGAAAGTCTAGCATCCCGGTGCCAAATGCCCAGATTTGTAACACCAAAATGAGCTCAACTATACTAAACTTATGATACAATGAGCCTTGTAAATGAAAATTAACAAATGATCAACAAACACCACCCCCCCAAAATAAAAATAAAAAACACACCCTAGACTTTATTCTAGTAGTGCGAGAAAACCTCCGTAAAGTAATGATGAATGGGGTTAGGCTTTCTTTATGACCACTCGACCAAGAAATATGAGAGAAAAACAATGACAAGAAAAGAATTACCAAACAAAGACCAATCGAGCTAGTCACCGGATGAGATAACCAAATTGACCTTCAACTTTAAATTGAGATGAATGCTAGTCTCCAAACACAAATTCCAAGCAAGATGATACGTGTTTCCTTCGACATGAAGCACTGCAGCTTGATTGGGTTTGATTTAATGCATTCACTAAAAATCATCGTTAGGCAAGTTAATTACCAAACATAGAAATATTCATCGGGTGATGTATAAAAATAGGCAATACAAGCCACGAGGAGGATTGAAAGGGGTGAAAACTCGCTCATGCTCGCAAGACTCATAAACCGGCTATACAAGCCAAGAAGAGGTCTAGGCATATAGAAGTTTTCCTTAGGCAAGTAAATTCAACAATCAAAACAACACTTACTAACCCCTTTTATTTATTTTTTGCTATTTCCTCGTGTAAAACCTAACGTAATTAGGGTAATAATCTTATTTACTAGGCAAGATTTCATTTGCATACGAGATATACTAGAATACTTTGATGAGAATTGACTCACTTCTAGTTCTAGCATACGGTATTTCCGGAACCTATAGCTAGTGAAGTTTTGCTATATCCTCCATAGACCCAAGCATTAAAATTTATTTATCAAAGCAAATAATTAAACACAATCCAAACTTGGCATCCTGGGCTGCCTCTTAACTGTAAACTATCGGTTAGGTTCAATGTTCAACCACTTGAAATGAACATTGCTCCAACCCTTAGTATTACAATTAATGATCAAAGGGGAAAGCTGCATAAAAATCTGAGGGGAATAATTGAATCAATTGATCAATAAACAAGCAATATGATCACTAAGACACGAATTTCTCGCAAATTAAATCGTAAAGCAAACAGAAATTGGAGAGCAAAAACAGAACCCTAAAACCATCATAGAGAGAGATGAACAAATTTCTTGCAAATTAAGGAAGAGAACATGCCTATATCAATTGATAAATTTCAATGCAAATTAAAGAAACTCGTGAATGAAATTACATAGTCATAGAGAGAGATGAACGAACCCGATACGTGTCCGATTAAAAGTTGTAATGCCCGAGAGATGAGTAAGCGAGACTACGAGTGAGCGAGAGAGCGAAAGGTGAGAGGACGAGAGCCGAGTGAGCGAGAGGTCGCCCGAGCGAACCTCGACCGGAAAACTGTGCAAGAAGAAGAGGGAGAGTGACGACAACGGTGACGACCGGGGAAAGGAGTGAATGACTCGATGATTGAGCGAGAGCAAGAGATGATCAGGCCGGAGCGAGAGGTCGACCGAGCGAGCCTCTAACCGGGTGACTCGAAAGAGAAGGGGGACGGAGACGGAGACCGGGACGGCGACGGCCGGGGCTAGGGAGAGGAGTGGAAAACCGAGCGCGGGAGCGGAGGTGGAGGAGAGACCAATGAGAGCCCGACCGAGAGGCGAGATGAGAGGAGGGAGGAAGGGAGTTAGGTTTCATTAGAGTTTGTGAAAAGCTAGAGAGCCGGAGGCTCGGAGCCACCTAAATTTACCCTTAATAATTTTACCTTAGGAGGAAAATTTTAATTTAATTTTTTTCCTAGATTTACCTTTAAAAAAATATTAATAATTAAATTTTTGAGTCTTAATAGTATTAACGACCAACATGTTAAAGTAATAACGACGCACTATTTTATTCGTTGTGTAATGGTAGTTATTTGATAAAATTAAACGACGAAAAATGAATTCCGTCGTTATTAGTAACTTTTAACGACCAATTGCATAAGCCATCGTTAAAGTATCGTCGTTAGAAGTCTGCAAGCTCAATTATCATTTGGACTCCTACTTTCTAATACTTATAGCCAATTGGGAGAACTTCAGCTTAAGAGAGAGAGCCTCATTAGGACCATTATTTAGTAATAAGCAAGCTTAAAAAGGAATATTTAGATGGAATGTCTAAAGGTTGTGAATTTGATAATAGTAAACATAAGCAGACAAGTACACTACAATATCGTCACTAAAAATTGAGTATACATGAAAAATTAGATTGAGAGATTTCCATTAATATAGTGAGCTCATATGTTCTTAGAAATGTAAAATCTGAATTAAGATAATTGGCTGCAATGAACAATTGGATCAAATTAAAAAATTCTCTTGAATCAAAATAATTATAAAAATATAAATTGGTAAAAGAAATTCATGGATCATCCAACACAAAAGAAAAAATATACAATTCTAAAAGGAAAAATAATATGTAACTTGCTCTCATAAATTAGGATTTTCACAAATAGAAAAATGTATAAACGCTCAAAATAAGGTTTCAATTAAATACCAATTGACAATAGATGGGGTAATCTACTAACTTATAAGCATGCTTAATAGTTTTTATGTTATCAATGTGTACAAACCTACTTTTTACTTTTTAGATAATTATATATGAAACAATCGTTGAAGCTAATTGAACGTTGAGTATGATACAAGTAATTCAAATAATAGTATATAGACTGATAAATTGATTGAAACAATCATTAAATAAAGGAAAGATTGAAATAATAAATTGATATTATGCGAAAAAATCCTAAATTGATTGAAATGATCATTAAACTGTCAAAGGAATATTGAAATAATAAATTGATATTATGTCAAAAAAAAAAAAAATTACAGATGTGAATGATAAGCAAAGTGGAGAAACATTTTTATCCAACCAATACATATTAGGAGAACAATTTGCACATCAAAACAATCACACAAAGAAAACAAAAATATGCACCTAATTAGCGTTTCTCAGAGTTAGGGATGATGAAGAACCAAATTAAAGACATTAGGGTTTGTGAAAGTTGAGGGTGAATAAACACGTTAGGTTGCTGGTGGAGCTTTGGAACTTATCAACTAGTCAAATTGACAACAAAGATGGATGGAAGAGATCGATGGTGAGAGCAAGTACTGATCGATTAGCAGATCGCGGTTGATAGCCTAAACACACTTGTTACCTATTCTAGTATATCTATCTATTCACTGGAATCAGGTCAAACTATTAAGGTATATTCATTACAAATTTTCGATTCCAAGATTTAAGATTTTTAAAATTAAAAAAGAAATTAAAAAGAGATGAACATTTAGGAATAAACTTCACCAAGCAATGAAGAATGCAAAAACTGACAAACTCTTCTCCTTGTTGACCAATTTGAAGATGACAATCAAGTATCAAAACCTTCTTCAAAGTGAAGTAAAATATTTACAACAAATTACTACTTGTGCATGATAACTTTTGTAACACAAATGTGAAAAATTGGTGGCAATGTTGTTTTGCCATGAGAATTAGCTCAATGGCAGAAGTAAGTGTGGTAAGGTTACCACAATAAAATGCCTACCGTAGATAATTTGTTTAGCCATAGAAGTCCTATGACAAGTCCGCTTTCTAGCCACATAAGTGTATACGGCAAGCTTATTATTTAGCCACAAAAGCCCCATGGCAAGTACCCTTATAGTCATGAAAGTGCCCATGACAACTCTACTTATAGCCGCAAGATTCCCATGGCAAGCTTGTCGTGTACCCACATGAGATTTAAAAGTATCCGTGGTAACTTTACTTATAGGCCATAGCCATGAGGGTTTCTTTTCCATGGTTTTTTTGGGGGCTTAATAGCCATAAGAGTGTTTGACAATCTACTCCAGTAATTTATATATACTTTTAATCATCAATATAACCTGGTATGCTACATTAAAAAAGCAATACAATAATTTAATTAATACTCACCATTATATTATTTCCAAAAACATCTATCAATATATTTAAAGATTCAAAAACACTCACAAACTTATATATCACACGCACGCACACACGTATAAGTTGATAGGTAATCTAAATGCATAAAAAGCTATTAATATAATCTAAAAAATAATAAATCCATTCCCAAAGTATGTGCACTCATGAGATACTTGTGAGAGATAAATATTGATGACATGCGAAAGGAAGAACATGAAAATACACCATTAGCCTTTAAAGAGATAGCTAAATTTGAAAAGAAAAATGAATGACATTTTTCCAACACCATTCATTAAGCCTTTTAGAAATACGAAATACAATATTCCGATCCTTCTAATTACAATTAATTAGAATGGGAGACAAATTCATAATGTCATATTTTAGTTGAAATTTGGCAATACGTCAATGATAAATGTGTAAATTGTTGTACTATTCTGTCAATATGGGTTATAGACAGTTGCTCTTATAAGAAGTATGTAGTTTTTAAAAAGGAAAAATTACATTACTGTTTCTCCAAAATGTGCATTTTAACAAATAAAAAAAAAACACCATGTACATTGCAGGAAAAAAAAACATAAAAATTAGCATTTCAAGGGAACTCAGAAGAGAAAACATACCAATCAAGGAAACTCAGAAGTGGAGACAAAAGAGCTAGGAAGATGACTGAGAAGATATGAGATCAGCCCATGTGTTGTCACCACAACTGCTGCACTGCCTCATCAAAAAACAAATATCAATTCAACAATGATAAAAAATGATAAAAAAATTATGGAAGTTACATTTTTTTTAATGGTAATTCGTGCTTTGCCTTTGTTTTCTCATGTAAGTAAACAATGATATAAAAAAATTAAGTTAAAAGCATTATTGTATTAGTATGTCATTCAATTATCATAAGAACATAAGGGAAATAGAAGCACCCTACTCAGTATAGACACATAGATAAGGGTCAATGCTGCAACGAGAGATTGAACTACAACAAATTCATACTTGTGCCATGGATGGATTCGTGCCACAAGTTCAAAATTCTCGTAACAATGGTGTCTTGTCATAAGAATTTGTAAAATAAGCCCCATGACACAAATGATTGTGACAAAGTTGTTGCCATGGAAAAAAGACTATTGTGGCTGTAGGAAAAGTCTTCGCCACGGAAAGAACCGTGGCAAATACTACTTTGTCGAGCCACGGAACTTCCGTGACAAGCCTACTCATAGCCACAAGTTAGCCTGCGGCAAGCTATTCTTTTAGTCACGAGAGCGCCCGTGACAAGTCCACTTCTAGCCACAAACACTCGTGACAACCCATTTTTCTAGCCACAAAGCACTCGTGGCAAGTCCACTTCTAGCCACAAGAGCACCAATGCAAGCTAGTCCTTCAGCCACAGGAGTACCCATAGCAAGCCAACTTTTAGCCACGACAACATACCTATCTGATTTGGTCATTTAACTGTGAATAAGGATACCCATGACAATGCCATTATAACCATAAAATTGCACGACACAAGTAGTTTGAATCAGCATCGCAATAAATTTCGCAACAGAATATGGTTAGATAACTGACATAATAGGCATTCATTAAATTTCTATTAAAAAAGAAAGAGATTCATTAATATGTCGAAATGTTCATAACTATTCCCGAACCAGTAAATAATTGTAAAAGACAATAGTTAAATCTAAATTAACATAGCAATAATCCTTGGTAATCTAACAACTAATAAATAATCGTAAAAACCAAATACAACAACAGGTTCGAACTCAACTGTTTGACTTCAACTTCACAAGACGCTTGAGATTGCTCACTAATGTCATGCAAAATACTTTTTTATTTTTTGCAAAATTAGCATATTTAAAAGAAAAAAATTGCAAAATATGAATGTCATTTTTCTAATTGTTGGGCTGAAGTAGTTAGCAATTGGTTTATGTAAATAATTCATATAGCTTGCTATGACATCCTACTACGTTAGCTATAATATGTACATTGTTTTAGTTATAATACGTGGAATATTGAGGATTGTTAATTAGTGTAAGCATAAAATCATATACTTTGAAACTCATGTTTGAGTCGACCATAACTTTGTGTCCTATTGTAGTAAAGCATCTTCTTACAAACTTTACTATTCCGGCTTTTCTCACTCTTTGTCAGTAATTAATTAGCCCAGCAATTGAAATACGATAGCTAGTTTGGGACAACTACAAGAAGTTACACGATCCATGCCGAAGGGAATAATTGAATACTATATAATCAGGTGTACAAAATCAACGATCCCAATAGGTTGTAAAATAAAATATAGGAGATGTCAAACACCCTTAATAAACATACTAGCTACTCCTTCACAACGGAATTCAGCAAACCGAATGGTATGCACTTCAAATAAAAGTTCTACTTGATCAATGAACTTTAAATTTTAAAACAGATGTGAAGACTCGGACTCTACATTTATATCATTTTGAGTACTATCAAGGAATCAGGTACAAACTTCATCCCTTGTAGGTTTTGATTATAAGTCATTTTAAGTGTTATAGAAACCATTCCGAGTGTTACGTAAACTATTGTATATGTTTTCATTCGATTCCGACTGACTCGAAATTACACTCTTGTTTATCAATTCACATTGATGGTTCCGAGTCACTCGGACACCACTTATACTTATCACATGATCAAACAATCTCACTAACACTTTCAAACTAAGTTTTGACTTCATATTCTAAGTTAAAGTGAATAATTCAACTCTCTAAGTTAGCATGTTTATTTAAACTCGCTTTTGTCTAGATCAAGTACTCATACTCGATATTCTCTTTATAACTTGATCTTTCCTTAGATCGACTCGGATGAAATTTGAGTATAATAAATATTAGACTCGAAATTTCCACTCTTCTATGTCTTAGATAATTATGCACTTAATTATCTTAATTAAATTATTTTCTGTGCCTAATCTTGGACCAAAGTATTTTATACTTTGAGAACCAAAATTATTTACTTTTGTAGGTTATCTAAACAAGGTTATCTCAATTTTGAAATACAAAAGTAACCGGCTTCAAGCTGTCAATTACCAATAGACAACGGTTTTCTACTTCGAACAAGGCCTAGACATCGTGTCGGGGTTGTCTGTTTCCAAAGCTGGAAATCTTCAACGCTAAACTCAACGGTGGTTTCCACCCTACTTTTCGGACACCACCAGTGGATTGTGACATCCTAAGAAGTCAAGAGCCGTTGCACAACGTTCACATCTTAACGGTTTTTTTAGCGACTCGGAAGAACCGTTACAATGGTCACAAAGGACTTCTATTCGGAAGATAGCCACAACGACTAAACTGCTTGGTTATTTATAAATAGAAGCAACTTCACAAGACTATAAGATTATTAGAATTATTGTCAATACACATTACTTGAGCAAAACTCTTTGTATTCATACTCAATCTTCCACTTATAACTCTCGACTTGTAATTCATATTTTCCGAGTTGTAAAGTTTTGTAATCAGTCACACACTCTTTCTTACTCTCTAAGTAAGGTCCCTTGACTGATTTGTAAGAGTTAACTCAGCTCAATTGTCCCTAACTGTAAAGGTTATATCGGTTAGGAAGTACTAGATCGGATAAGGGAACTTCGAGTCCAGGAAAATTCTGTAAGGAATTGTCTAAGAGAGCAATTCGGTGACTCAGTCTCATCGTATTTTGTGGATTCAAAATAGTAGATTTGACTTGGTGCTTGGACTAGCACTGGCCATGGTTTTCTATCCCGGGAGGGTTTCCATGTAAATCCGAGTTCATACTTTTCCGAGTCCAATTTAGACTCGGATAGTCTTGATTATTGTTTTCAAGTCTTAATCTTCAAAGTTTGTTAAAATTTCCTCATCACCCTATTCACCCCCTCTAAGGTGACCAAGAGTCTTCAAGAGCAAACCTTCAATTGGTATCGAGCCTAACCTTTCAGAAAGGATCTAACAATCCAAAGGTTTAAAGATCAAATGGCTCGGAACAACGAAGATTTCGATGAAGGAAGATCTTCCAGCGAGCCACCAAAGTTTAACGGATCAAATTTCACACACTTGGAAAAAGCTCATGGAATGTTTTCTACTAGATCACGATGAGGATGTATGGAACATCATACAAGAAGGCAACTACATTCCAATCAAGATGGAAGATACAAGACTCGTGCCTAAAGCAAAGTTCGAGTACACCACCGAAGAGGCGTAAAAGTCGAAAGAATTTTAAAGCGATGAACATTCCGATGTGTGCCATCGGTTCGGAAGAATACAACAGGGTGTCAGCTTGTGACACAACCAAAGATGTGTGGGACACTCTTGTTAACACATATGAAGAGACAAGCAAAGATAAGTCAATATCTTCACAAATACGAGCTGTTCAAGATGGAGCCGAAGAAAACATCACTCGGATATTTATCCCCTTCAATGAGATAACAAACAATCTCAAATCTCTGGGTAGAAAGATTTCTCATGAAGAAATGTGTAGAAAAATTATGAGAAGTCTACCCAAGAGAAGATAGGGTCCCAAGGTGACAGCCATCGAGGAGGCTCGGAACCTCTCTCTTCTAAAGCCGGATGAACTAATTGGGAAGCTACTTACCATGAAATCCATCTAGAAGAAGAGGATGCTGAGGTGAGCACTAAAAAGAATATTGCTCGAAGGCCTCGGAAAGCAAAGAAGAAAATTTGAGTTCCTTAGACTCGGAAGAAGATCCCATGACACTTATCGCTCGAGGCTTCAAAAGAATGATGAAGCACAAGAGATGGGAGAAAAGGCCAAGAGAAGAGTTCTACAAGAAAGATTAGAAGGATAGAAAAGGTAAACGCTCTTTCCTTTCAAAGTTATCTTTAACAAAGAACTCAGTCTGTTTTAAATGTGGCAGCAAAGATCACATAGTCAAAGAATGCCCAAGAAGAAAAAAGGACAGAAAGAAGAAGAAGGCTATGATGGCATTACGGACTAAGAAGCTGAATCCGAGTAAGACTCGACAATTCGGACAATGAAGAGACGAATCCTCAGGAGGTAATTGAATACTTCCTCAAGTTTTCCAAAGTTGATTTGGCCAAATATATTTACACTTTGGAAGAAAAGTCCAATTCTGATTCCTCTCAATTTAAAGAACAACTTGAGTCTATCACTTCGAGAGCATTGTTTTGAAAAATGAACTGGAAAAACCGAGACTTATTCTAAGATAGCTCAAGACTAGTACTCAAGCTAATGAGACTGAGTCCGAGATACTCAAAAGAGAGAATGAGCATATGAAACAAAGGCTCAATGAGTCTCAAGAACTTGTTTTGAAATTTACTCAAGGTCAAAAAACCTTGACATGCTCTTAGGCTCTCAATGTGTCTCCTTCAGAAAGAAGGACTTGGTTTTAACAAAGAGGAAGAATCTAATTCCTACTCAAATCTTTTCAAAAATGATTCCGAACCGTAAAGTTCGGGAGGGCTAAGCACGGTCCCATTCATAAGAATGAAATGAGGACTGAGCCCGGACCAGCTTATAGGAGAAAGCCTTCTCCACCAGTTTATAAAAGAAAATATTTTCAAAAGAAAGAGACACAGACTCAATTTTCGAAAAGGAAGACTCAAAATCGGACCAAACCCAATTAAGACTCGGACTTTGCATGTATAACACTTTGAGTACTATCAAGGAATCAAGTACAAGCTTCATCTCTTCTAAGTTTTGATTTCAAGTCATTCTAAGTGTTGTAGAAACTTTTGTAAGTTGTACCGAACCTTCTCTCGAGTGTTACGAGACTATTGCATAAGTTTTCATTTATTTCGACTCGACTCGGAAAGTATACTCTTGCTCATTATTTCACATTTGTAGTTCCGAGTCACTCGGACAACACTCAGATTGATCGCATGTTCAAACACTCGCTCTAACACATTTTAACTCAGGTCCGACTGTGTATTCCAAATTCGAGTAAATTATAGCGTTAATTCATCTCTTCTAGTCGGCTTGTTTTGTTTGAACTATATTTGTCTAGATCAAATATTCTTACTCCGATATTCTTTATGTAACTTCATCTTTCTCCGGATCGACTCGGATGGAATTTGAGTATAATGAACATTAGACTCACAAAATTCCATTCATTTCCGACTCGGATAATTATACACTTAATTATCTTAATTAAATTATTATTTGTGTCTAATCTTAGACCAAAGTATTTTATACTTTGAGAACCAAAATTGATTTACTTTTGTAGGTTATTTAAACGAGGTTATCCTACTTTTGAATTACAAAAGTAACCAGCTTCAAGATGTCAAATCACCGGTAGACAAGGCTTTTTCTACTTCGATCAAGGCCCGGACACTATGTCGGGGTTGTCCGTTTCCAAAGCTGGAAATCTTTAACGCTAAGCTCAACGGTGGTTTTCACCTTACTTTTCGAGTGGATTGGGACATCCTAAGGAGTCAAGAGCCGTTGCACAACGTTCACATCTCAACGGATCTTCTTTGAGCGACTCGGAAGAACCATTACAATGGTCACGAAGACTTCTAATCAAAAGCTAGTCACAACGGCTAAGCTGCTTGGTCATCTATAAATAGAAGCCAACTCTCAAGACTTGAAGATTGCTGGAACTATTGTTAATACACATACTTAAGCAAAAGTCTTTGTATTCATATTCAATCTTCTACTTACAACTCCAACTCGTACTTAACATCTTTCCGAGTTGTAAGGTCTTGTAATCAGTCACAACTTTCATTCTTACTTTCGAGTAAGGTCCCTTGACTGAGCTGTAAGGGTTAACTCAGCTCGGTTGTCCCTAGATGTAAAGGTTACCTCAGTTAGGAAGTACTAGATTAGATAAGGGAATTTCCGAGTCTAGGAAAACCGTGTAAGAAATTGTCTAAAGGAGCAATTCCGGTTGAGTCCGTCTCACTGTATTTTGTGGATTCAAAATAGTGAATTTGACTTGGTGGTTTTCTGCCCCAGGAGGGTTTCCACATAAATTCTGAGTTCATAATTTTCCGAGTCCAATCTAGACTCGAGACAGTCTTAAAGTTTGTTTTAAACTTTTATCTTCCAATTATTGTTCAAATTCACCCCTCCCTCTAGGGTGACTAAGTCTTTCCAACAGCAAACCTTCACCCAAAGTTATTCAAATCTGGGTTCCCAGGAGTCTTCTTCCTCATAAAATGACCACAGTAAAGGGAGTTACTTGGGTTCGTTAGAGGAAGTGAGAAGGGTTAGTGTGTTTCGACTTGCAGCTAACTCGAAAAAGACAAGAGGTAATTGGTACCTAGACAGTGGATGCTCACACCACATATCAGGAGATTTAGGACTCTTTTCCGAGTTAGAAAACTACAAGGGAGGCAAAGTCACTTTTGGAGATGACAAGCAAGGGCAAAATAGTTGGGATAGGCAAGGTTGGAAAAGGAGACAATCTGGTTAGCCCAGTTTACCTTGTCAAGGGATTAAAGTACAATCTACTCAAGCATCTCTCAATTGTGTGACAAAGGTCAAGAGGTAAGATTCACTCGGACCAATTACTATATTTCAGATGAAACTACCAAGGAGACTAAGCTCTCAAGTAAGAGATCAGGTAATACCTATGATATTCCTCTCTCTAACCCAAGTCGAACTTATCTTGTTTAAAAGCATCTCTACATGATGATTCTTGGACATGGCATCGTAAATTAGGTCATGTTAGCATGCACACCATCAAAAAGCTTGCATCTCATGGCTTAGTTAGAGGATTGCCTAACTGTGCATTTAAGAAAGATAAAATATGTGAAGCATGCACAAAAGAGAAACAGTCGGATCATCTTTCAAATCTCTCAAAACTGTTTCCACATCCAAAGTGCTTGAATTGTTGTATATGGACTTATTTGGTGAAATTCCTGTAAAGAGTCTCGAAGGTAAATCATATGTACTTATGATTTTTGATGACTACTAACGATTTACCTGGGTTTGTTTTCTTAAGCATAAAAACGAAGCCTTCAAAGAGTTCAAGCAAGCTCTGCAGGAAAATTCAAGTTAAGTCTCGGACTCGGATCGGAAGAATTTGAACCGACCATGGAAGGGAGTTCGATTACTCGGAATTTGCAGAGTTCCGTGATAAGAATGGCATCTCCCATAATTTCTTAGCACCAAGAACTCCTCAATAGAATAGAGTAGCGGAGAGAAAGAACCAAACTCTTGAAGAAATAGGAAGGACAATGATGATTGAACATGATCTACCTTACTATTTCCGGGCTGAGGCAGTCAATACAGACAAACTACACTCCGAACAGATGCCTCATCGGACCTATCCTGAAGAAAACTCCATACGAGCTTTACAAAGGGAAGAAACCCAAAATTTCATACTTTAAACCCTTTCGATGTAAATGTTATGTTCACAACAATGGTAAGGATCACCTGACCAAGTTTGATGCTCGGTCGAGATGAAGGTATCTTTCTTGGTTATTCATCTCATAGTAAAGCATATCGCATTTTCTATAAAAGAACTAACAAAGTGGAAGAAAGAATCCATGTTGTTTTTGATGAGATTGATCGGGGAAAACCAAGTGATTCAACATTCTCGGATTTGAAGCTCAGTCGAGATGATGATCTTATCGAAGATGAGCTTAAACAGAGTCAAGGAAAAACAGACTTAGAATAAGGTAACTCGGAATACCATGACTCGGAATGAATCGGTTTAAGAGCCGGCTCGGAATGCTGAAGGTCAATAAGATGAGCAAGCTCAATCGGATCGGACCTCGGAAGATCAACCAATTCAACTTACAAATCTGGTGAACCAGAGAACAAGTAGAGCATTCAAATATGCTTCGAGTCACCCACTCGAAAACATCATATCGGACATCAACAAGTGGGGTAAGAACTCGTTCTTCATTGCAAAATTTATGTGCATTCACTGCATTCATATCATTAACTCGAACCCAGAAATGCACTAGAGGCCCTAAATGAACCTGAATAGGTAGAGGCCATGCAAGAGGAACTTAATCAATTCTAAAGAAACCAAGTCCGGACTCTAACCAAACGACCTTCCGACCACCCAGTCATAGGAACCAAATGGGTTTTCAAGAACAAACTGGATGAAGGTGGGTTGGTAGTCGAAATAAGGCTAGACTTGTGGCTCAAGGTTACAATCAAGAGGAAGGAATTAATTGTGGGGAAACCTTTGCACCAGATGGCTAGGATTGAAGCAATCAGAATCCTATTGGCATTTACATCAAGCATGAATATCAAATTGTATCAAATGGATGTTAAATGTGCTTTTCTTAATGGTTTCATTCAAGAGGAAGTCTATGTTGAGCAAACCCCTGGATTTGAAAACTCGAAATTTCCAAATCATGTTTTCAAGTTGCAAAAAACTTTTATGGTCTTAAACAAGCTCCCGGAGCTTGGTATGAAAGACTAAGCGGTTTCTTGGTTGAAAATGATTTTAAAAGAGGTTAGATTGACAAAACTCTTTTTATAAAAACCAAGGGGAAAGACTTTCTTATTGCTCGGATCTATGTTGATGATATAATTTTTGGAGCTACTAATGAAAATCATGTGCTGAGATTTTTCCGAGTTAATGAGACAGGAATTCCAAATGAGCATGATGGGAGAACTCAATTTCTTCCTTGGTCTACAAATCAAGCAAGATAAAGATGGCATCTATGTCCATCAATCAAAGTATATCAAGGAGTTCTTGAAGAAATACAAGCTTCAAGATGTAAAACATGCAAGCAACACTAATGAGTAGCAAGCATAAAACTGGACTCGGACAAAAAAGGTAAAGTAGTAGATCGAAACTCTATCGAGATACGATTGGATCTCTGCTATATCTTACTTCCATTAGGCCAGACATAATGTTTAGTGTATATCTATGTGCAAGATTTTAAGCTAATCCAAAAGAATCACATCTCACTCGTGGTGAAGAGAATCTTTAGATATCTTGTAGGGACTCAAAATCTAGGTCTATGGTTCTCAAGAGACTCGTAACCGACTCTCACTGGATACACAGATGCCGACTATGTTGGATACAAGGTTGATAAAAAGAGCACCTCAGGAGCATGCCAATTTCTGGGTCAATCCCTTATATCTTGGCATTCAAAGAAGTAGAACTTAGTGGCTCTATCAACTCGCTGAAGTTGAGTACATTGCAGCTGGAGCATGCTATGCTCGGATTCTATGGATCAAGCAACACTTAAGAGATCTTGGACTTTCACTCAAATTAATTCCAATGAAGTGTGACAATCAAAGTGCAATAAACATCACTAAGAATCCAGTTTAGCATTCAAAGACAAAGTATATTGAGGTTAGGTATCATTTTCTAAGAGACAATTCCGAGAAAGGTGATTTTGAACTAGAATTCATTCCTACAAAACTTCAACTAGCTGATATCTTTACTAAGCCACTTAGTGAGGATCGGTTTTGCTTTATTAGGAATGAAATTGGGATGATTAATGCATGATTATGTGCTTTTCTAAGTGAAATTACTTTGTATAATTATGTGTTATATGTTTCATTTCTGTGTCTTAATAATAATTAGTTCAGTTGACCCAGTGATACTGAGCTAAGAGTTATTATTTGTTTGTAGTTTTTGAGTGACTCGGAAACTCTATCGAGTCGGACCCAGCTTTCTAGAAAAATGGACATCAAACTTTTGAAATGATCCGTAGATTAGTGGAGAATTTTAGAAATTTCTTTTAAAATATCTCTCTCTCTCTCTCTCTCTCTCTCGCGTATCAATTAGAGAACTAGCCATTGGAAGACAGACATTGGAATTCTAACCGTTGGAGAGTAGAACAGTCACACCGGTCCGAGGCGACCGTTGGAGAGTTGGGTCAAAACGGATACTTGAATGACATTTCTTTCTCTATAAATAGCATCCATTTTCCTTCATTTCGTTACTTTACTCTTTACTCACTCACACTCTCGTATACTAGCTCTCAAGTAAGTTCGAGTACTTTCAAAAGTGAACCTTCTCTCTCAAGCAAGCAAGAAACCTCTCAAGTAAGCAAACCGTAAGCTCTCAATACTCTCTCTCTCTCTCTCTCTTTCTTCGAGCTACCTCTTTACTTTCTCAAAGTTCCTCTCTTTTTCTTCTCAAAAATCTCTAACTATGCCTAAAAGAGGTTCTCGCCTCATATTTTCTTGGTTCTACAACCAAGAAACCCCCAACCAAAAGCTAAGAGGGTCCTTCCAACCCCTCTAAGATCCTTGTCACCCAACCCAACACCTCACGTTGGATGACAAATTCTTCCCAACCACAAAATTTTCGTGGTTGAACCACATCAAAACTACAGAGGTATACAATTTCCTCTCGTTTCAGCGAGTTTATCCATCCGGAACTCGTCTCCGAGTTCTATTCCGACCTTTCTAACTCGAGGGGATCCTCACCTCCAGAGTTCGAGATGTAGTTATCCGAGTTAATGTCTCTCTCCTCCACCGCTTATTCAAAGTCTCATCTCTCTTCCTCAACAGTAACCCTATTCCATTTAACGAGGTTGCTAATGAATTCTTTGAGAAATATGCCAAAGAAATCCCCGAGTCATGCAAAAACTTCTTCATGACTCGGATGAAGACAGAGGCACGCCTTCTCTGTTTCTTGCTGATGAGAACCTTTTTCTCTCAACACTCGAGCAAAGAGAATCCAAACTTAAAGATTCTCAAGGCCTTATTTGACATTCTCGAGGGCTACGACATAGACCTCTTCCCGAAGAATCATAGAGCAAATGGCCTCTGTGCCAGCTCGGACCAAGAAATCCACCCCTCTTCCATTTGGGGCCCTCCTCACCTTCATCTTCAAAAATTCAAGGTCCCGCTCCCTCGGATCCTAACGCGGTATCCGAGGCTGCCATAGTAGTTGGTAGAAAAGAGCTTCTAGGCTATAGATACCAGGAAACCCAATTGTGTGTCCGGGTCCACAGCTCGGAACCGAGGCAACATTCTCCTCCGCCTTAGACTCGGACTCCACTTTCTCTACCTCCTCCACCCGGCGGTGCTTCCACCTCGGGTGCTTCTCATGTCCTCTCTTCCGCTCTATCTAACACAATGTTAGACAAGCTCTCCTCCATGTCTACTGAGATAAAGGACACTCTCCAGTCATTCAAGACTTTCCTTCGATCTATGACCATTAACCAAAAGACCGCCCAATCTCAAATCCGAGAGCAAGCATGATGTGCTCCTTGAGATGAAGGCCCCGGTTAAGGAGTAGCGAGAACCGATCGAGCTCCTCGGAGAAAGGCGCTCTAAAGCGGCTCAGGACCCGAGCTTAGACACATTAGAAGAGTCCTCGAGCCTCGCCAACTCTCCTTTCGGAGAGGCCCACTCCATCGAATCTCCTTCCGGAGAGCCCCGCCAAAGCAGTTCAAATCTCCTTCCGGAGGAACCAGAGCTGATTAGCTCGGACAGTAGTCCGAGTGAGTCGAAGACCCTACCGACGCCGGTCGGTCGGCAGCGAGTCAAACCAGAGGAAGCGCCACCCACCCTTTATCGAATTTCAAGAGGATGAACCTCTGGATGACCTTGTTCCGGGTCAACCACTCGGAGTTGAGCCCGTCCCGGAGATACCGGTGCTGCCACCGCCAAGATCTTCAACATCTTCACGTTCATATCGGTGAAGACGCACTACATGTTCATCCGCTTCAACCTAGACGGCTCCAACTCCACCGTCCTAATTTTTTTCTCGTTTCTGTTTTAGTTTTTTCTTTTTTGTTTTTGTCCGGACAAACAAATTGTATCTACTTGATACATTCTTCCTCATTTTGTTTTTGCTGAAAGGCAAGGGGAGAATATTTAGAAAATTTGTTGTCTTGTTTAGGGGAGTTTCTCTCACCCTTTCTTTTGTATATAATGTCCGTGTTTATGTGAATATGAATGAAGTTTCGATTTCGTGCTTATTGATTTTTCAAGTATAACTTCTTTCCGTGTTTACATTTCTTAGTGTATTTTGCTCGATATATCAGCTCAATTCTCTATCTTCGCTCCGATATAACTACTCATAATTCCTTATCAAATGAGCTATCTCGTCAAGCAAACTTCTAAGTCCGAATCACTTCATATTTACTCTGCGCTAATTTATTCTAAACTCGATGTATTCTCCGAGTAAGAATGAAAACTCGGATTGTTTCACTAATAAAGTTTCTATCTCGAGTATGGAATTCCTTTCATCAAAAAGGGGAGATTGAAGACTCGGACTCTACATTTATATCATTCTGAGTACTATCAAGGAATGAGGTACAAACTTCATCCCTTCTAGGTTTTGATTACAAGTCATTCTAAGTGTTATAGAAACCATTCTAAGTGTTACGTAAACTATTGCATATGTTTTCATTCGATTCGACTGACTCGTAAATTACACTTTTGTTTATCAATTCACACCGATGGTTTTGAGTCACTCGGACACCACTTATACTTATCGCATGTTCAAACAATCTCACTAACACTTTCAACCTAAGTTCTAACTTCATATTCTAAGTTAAAGTGAATTACAACGTTAATTCAACTCTCTAAGTCGAGCATGTTTATTTGAACTTCCTTTGTCTAGATCAAGTACTCATACTCCGATATTCTCATTATAATTTGATCTTTCCTTAGATCGACTCATATGAAATTTGAGTATAATGAATATTAGACTAAGAAATTTCCACTCTTCTAGGTCTCGGATAATTATGCACTTAATTATCTTAATTAAATTATTATCTCGTGCCTACTCTTGGACCAAAGTATTTTATACTTTGAGAACCAAAATTATTTACTTTTGTAGGTTATCTAAATGAGGTTATCTCAATTTTTAAATATAAAAGTAACCGGTTTCAAGTCGTCAATCATCGGTAGACAAGACTTTTCTACTTCGAACAAGGCCCAAACATTGTGTCACGGTTGTCCGTTTCTAAACCGAAAATCTTCAACGCTAAACTCAATGGTGGTTTCCACCCTACTTTTCGGACACCACCAGTGGATTGGGACATCCTAAGGAGTTAAGAGCCGTTGCACAACGTTCACATCTCAACGGATCTTTTTGAGCGACTCGAAGAACCTTTACAATGGTCACAAAGGACTTCTATTCAAAAGATAGTCACAACGATTAAACCGCTTGGTTATCTATAAATAGAAGCCACTTCACAAGACTAGAAGATTGCTTGGAATTATTGTCAATACACATTACTTGAGCAAAAATCTTTGTATTCATATTCAATCTTCTACTTACAACTTTTAGCTTGTAATTCAAATTTTATGAGTTGTAAAGTCTTGTAATCAATCACATACTCTTTCTTACTCTCTAAGTAAGGTCCCTTGACTCGAGCTGTATGGGTTAACTTAGCTTAGTTGTCCCTAGTCTGTAAAGGTTATCTTAGTTAGGAAGTACTAGATCGAGATAAGGGAACTTCGAGTCTAGAAAAATTCCGTAAGGAATTGTCTAAGAGAGTAATTCTGGTGGACTCGATCTACTATATTTTGTGGATTCAAAATAGTAGATTTGACTTGGTGCTTGGACTAGCACCGGCCGTGGTTTTCTCGCCCCAGGAGGGTTTCCATGTAAATCTAAGTTCATACTTTTCCGAGTCCAATCTAGACTCGGACAATCTTGATTATTGTTTTCAAGTCTTAATCTTCAAAGTTTGTTACAATTTCCTCATCACCCTATTCACCTCCCTTCTAGGGTGACCAAGACTATCCAAGAGCAAACCTTCAAGATGCATGTATAGGAGGTATAAGGAAGAAGGCAAGGGGTCGGAGAGGGCAAACCTAGCAACAATTGGAGAACTTGAAATTCTCAAATTCTCGCATTTTAAGAAGAAACTGGAAAGAACCATATTTACAAATTCATTCTCAAAATCCTATTTCAAAAAAATAACTTTACTTTATTAGTTTAAACTTTCGAGAAACCTAGAAACTCTACCTTCACATCAACTACCATGTTAAAACCATAACTTAATTTTGATAAACTAGTTAAACCATTTATCCAATTACTTATTCAAAATTAGCAACTTTGGTTCAATTCTCAAATTGTTTGTAACTTATATAAGAGCATTCGAAAAAGAGTTTGCGTAAACTTGCATTTGAAAACCACTACTCAATCACAGCTTTCCCACATCACGCAAGTTTAAGTTTAAAAGCTGCATATTCGGTTCCATACGATTTCATGTTTGACTTATTTCAATTTAGGTCCGACCAGCTTATAATCACTTTACAAGAACATTTAAACAAGGCAACATTTACCAACTAATTAATTTGCTAGACCGATTCAAAATAGAATCCGAACCTATTGCATCCCTTTCCTTTGCTTTGTTTAACCAACACAAAATGTCAACCACAACAACTAGTTGTATCCCAATTCGCCCATCACTGTACCAAATTAAAAATTTCCACATCACAATTCACGACTCGCCAACCCAATGCAATTCATACCCAACTCAAACATGTGAATTCAGGGAATATGCAACCACAATCAACTCTAAACTCGTTTCTTCCCAATTCATTTACTTCATTGAAACCCAATTCATAGTCATAACTTAAACCAACTTGACATGTTAGAAAATTCAATAACAAATTCATTTGGTCTGTGAAATTACTATAATTTGAGAGTTTGAACTACCCACCTCGAATTCTTAGAGTTTGGATGATTTGAACTAAGATTAAAAGAATTTCTGGCTTGGTCTCCTTTTGCTCCCCCTCAATTTCTCTTCTCCTTCCTACTTTCCAGTTCTTCTTCTTCTTCCTCCCTCTTTGATCTTGCTTCGCTTCTCCTTCTCGGTCTTTATCTCTCGCTCATTGATGTCTCGGTCTGTCTCGCCTGAGACTCTTGTTCTTGCCTGTCTCTTCTTCTCTTTATCTCGTGTCTTTCACTCACTCTAGTAGAGCTATAAAAGGGAGAGAGAAAATAGGAAAGAAAAAATGTGGAATTGGTGTCTTGAATTGTCATAGGAAAGAAAGATTTTTGTAAAACCCAATAACTTGGCTATTGTTGTATATATACATGTGAGATAATTACAAAACTTCCCGCCTAACCCACTTGCTTATATGGCATAACAAAATAAATATATGTATAACAACCCAATATTCTCTAAACCCCTCCCTCTCTAGCTGGACTCGGGTTATGGAAAAACCAAGCTTAAAGGAAAGAAACCGATGCTGAGTTGAACCCAATGGTTTGGTGAATATGTCATCCACCTACAACCGAAAGCAAACATGGTAAGTTTGAAGAAAACCCTCTTGAATTCTATCACGGACATTGTGACAATCAACATCCAAATGTTTAGTGCAATGGTGAAAAACGGGATTAGCTACAATGTACTCGAGCAGCTTTGTTGTCACAGACTCAAGGAAATAGGAAGTACAACAGGTATTTTTAGATCCGTAAGCAACCCGAAGAATCCAAACCAATTCACCTGGCCGCTCTGGACATACTCCTATATTCGACTCAAGTAAATGATTTGGAAGTAGTTTTTGCTTCTTTACTTTCCAAGAGACCAGAGAATCACCCAGGAAAATGCAATATCTAGATATAGATTTTTTGCTAAATGAGCATTTGGCCTAGTCAGCATTAGAAAAACCTATGATATGTAGTGAAGAGGATGTAGAAAAGAAAAGACCCTTATTAATGGTCCTTTTTATATATTGCAAAACATGATGAGCAAGCATCCGGATGATGTTGTGAGGATGACTTAAAAATGACTCAACTGTTGAGTAGCATAAGTTATATCTAGTCCGGTAAGGTTGAGGTAAAGGAGTGAGAACAGGCTTACAAGCTAGAAGGCCCGCATCAACCGGAAGATCATGAATATATTTTCTCTAATTGAGAATTGTCCCCATAGAGGTTCTAGCAATCTCAATCCCCAAGAAATACCTTGTATGTCCCAGGTCCTTAATAGTGAAAGCGGAATTACGAGCCTGTTTTACCAAAACAATCTCGGACTCATTGTTGCCAAGTAAATAAGATATCACCAACATAAACCAATGCAGTAAGGAAAGATGTATCCCGAGTTTTGGTGAAAAAGAATAGCCAAACTTCAATTGAACAAAGCCTAGATTGACAAGAAACTTGGAAAGTTATACATTCCACTACCTAGAGGCCCATTTTAGCCCATATAGAGATCTATTTAACTTGCAGACTTTGCCAGGAGGCAAAGGATAGCCTTTGGGGAAGAATATAGACCTCTTCATCCACATGCTCATGAAGAAAGGCATGATTAGTATAAAGTTGATGAAGAGGCCAATTGTTGTTGGTAGCTAAAGCAACTAATACTCTAATAGCGGGTAATTTGGCAACCGTAGAAAATGTATGTTTGTAGTGCTTATCCTTCATCTATGTAAAACCCTTGACCACAAACCTAGCTTTATACTTGTCAATAGTACTATCAGGTTTGAATTTAACCTTATAGTGTCATTTGGAGCCAATAGCTTTCTTACCTAGAGGCAAGTTGGTGACGTCCCGAGTATGATTAGACTCAACAGACTACAAGTTCTTTTGCCATGGCTTCCTCGCAGCATGAATGTCCTTGAGCTTGCTCATAAGAAGATGGCTCAGGTATAGCAAGAACATTATATAAAGAAGCCACATATTGAGTATGTAGATTTGTAAAATCGAAGACTGCAATAGAGGATACTTAATAGCAAGATGAGCATACTCCTCTAACCAAGTAGGTGGCTTATGAACTCTAACAGACCTCCTTGGAGGTGCAGCATGTAGCTGCAACTGCAGCAGTGTAGGTACCAAGGGAGCTGTAGCATGTATAGGTACCAAAGGAGGATCGGACCTGGTACCGACTGTAGGAGAAGAAGAATCGGAGGGTCCTTGATCACCAATATAATCAAGAGGATGATGAGGAAAGTAGGTCACAACAGGAAGAGAAGGTTCCTAAGAATGAAATGTTTTATTTTTGAAGGGAAATTCATTATCTATGAACTTGACATCCCTACTCGACAAAGTGGTGTCGGTGTCCATATCATATACCTTGTAGACCTTTTTTTTAATAAAAACCTTGTAGGCCTTTTGATATGGAAGATAACCAAGAAAGATACATCTCCTCCCTTTAGGTCCAAACTTATAGTTGTTGCTAGTGTCCAAACAAGTAACAAAGACATCCAACCATTCAAAGTTCATCATAGCTAGTTAATCTTTTATATAAAACCACAAAGGTGTCTTCCAGTCTAGACTAGCACTAGGTAATTTATTGATGATATGTACTGCAGCCAAAACACAGGACCCCTAAAATTTCGAGAGGAAGATTAGCATAGATTCTAATAGCCTGTGTTGTTTCTATGAGATGTCTATGCTTTCTATATACCCTCCAATTCTCGCTAAGGTGTTTTGGGAACACTTTTGTGGTGCACCATGCCCTTTTCACCAAATAAAGAGGAACACCGAGTTTGAATGAATTTAGAGCCATTACACCGAAAATGGCTTTGATTAGGTTACCAAACTAAGTATGCACATAAGCAACAAAGTTTTTAACATGGTGCAAAACTTGCATTTTATCATGCATCAAAACACCCAAGTACTTTTTGAACAATCATCCAAAATAATCTAAAAATTTCGAGCTCTAGTAATATCATCAACTCTATAAGGACCCCAAAGATCTATATGAATGAGATCAAAGGGTTAAGAAGCAATAAAAGTACTTGATGGAAAAAATAACCGATGAAACTTTTCCATAAGGTAAGTGTCACAAGGCAAAGTTATGGGACAAGACACATTGTACTCATCTATGTGCTTCAGTTTAGACACCGAGCAATGGTCTAATCTAGCATGCAAAAAATGAGCATCTACACTCTTATTAGAATGAAAATAGCTAAAAAATGTAGAAGAGATGTCACAATTATTGGATATAATTCCTAAAGATGAAGTTGTATCCATAGCTGCATCCCAAGAAAATTTTTATAACCCAGCCTTTTCGGAACCAAGTAGCAACACAAGCCTTAGTAGTATGGTCCTAGAAGATACACCCGGACTTAGTAAACGAAACATGATTACGAGAAGTTTCAAGTAATCGTCCAACGAAAGCAAATTAAACTTGAACTCGGAACATATAACATATCATGAAGAACAATATTAGGATGCACTTTGATAGTACCAACCAGACGGACCTCTTTAACAAAACCATCGAGCATACTAATCGAACGAGAGAGTCTAAGGATCTTTGGTCAAACACCAGATTAATGTGAGTAGACAAATGATCGGACGCTCCAAAGTATCAATAAACCAACCCCGAGAATCAAACCAAGTATGAGCATTAGCAGTATTGTAGACAGTAGGAGTGTTTAGAATTTTACCAACAAAGTTATTATTGCTGGATGCTTCACCACCGTAAACCACACCTTTGGTCTTGAGGGCACATAGTACCTCTTGACACACGCTTGCATGAAATTAACATCAAAATTGTCTTCAAGTTTGGCTTCACCACTTCCAAGAAGAGGACATTCTTCTATCGGCTTAGGAACTTCACGAGAGTTTTAAGCAACCGTTTTAGGCCCAATTTTACTCATGTCTCCCTTATACCAATTTGGATAACCGTGGAACCTAAAGCACCGATCCATGGTATGTCCACGTCCCTTACAATGGTCACAAAAATGATCAGATTTACTTTTCTTCACATCTTTCTTGGTACTCGTTATGAGAAAACTTCACCCCAGTGCTTATGAACAACAAAAGCCTTTGCCTCATGTTTCACATATACACTAAACGCCTCAACGACTTGTCGTTGTTTCTCAATTTGTTGAAGCAAATAATAGGCATGATTGATTGTAGGTAAAGGATCTATACCAAGAATTTGACCTCGATTTTGGTCATATCCGCTGTTTAGACCCATGAGAAACTCGTAGAAGATGATTCCAAGCCTCCAATTCTGCAATTCGTTTAAGCAAATCACATTTGCAGGACTTCATGGCTCTACATGTACACTAAGGTACAAGATCAACAAAGCACAATTCATCACAAACACACTTCATCCTCATGTCATACGATGTAATCGTATTGTTTTCTTATGAAATGTTCGACAACTCAAGCCGTAATCGGTAAATCAATGGGCCATTACTTTGTCCATACCTCGTATGAATTTCAATCCGAGAGGTCCTTTGAGGTGTCAATATACATGAAGCCTTCAGCAATCTCAGGAATCATCGAATTAAGAATCCAACAAATCACTATATAATCACAACGAATCCACTTCATGAAATCGGGAGACGATTCGCTCGGCTTTGAGCAAGTACCATCAACGAAGCCTAATTTTGTCTTCATACCAAGGGCTCATCACACGGACCTTCTCCATATTATGTAATTTCCACCATCAAATTTCTTGGTGGTGAGCTGCAAGCCAGGATGATCTAAGCTTGAGAGATAGTAAGGATCATCATATTCCCTTGATTTGAAAAGGTTCCGATTTTAGAAACATTATTTAATATTTCGGATGACATTATGAAAAATCAAGAGCAAAATTGCCTAAAAAGGACTTATATAATATGATCCAGAGGGATAGATTTCGATCAAGAACAATCAAGATTGAATTTCGTGAAGAGATTGAAGGATCGAAATTCCTCACCGCTCCGATACCATGTAGAGCCGGAGAAGGGAGAAAGAAAAATGTGGAATTGGTGTCTTGAATTGTAACAGGAAAGAAAGATTTATGTACAACCTAATAACTTAGGCTATTGTTGTATATATACATGTGTGATAATTACAAAACTTCCTGCCTAACCCACTTGCTTATGCTGCATAACAAAATAAATATATGTATAACAACCCAATATTTTCTACAACTCTCTTCTCTCGCCGTTGCTCTCATTCTCTCGCTCTCTGTCTATGTCGTTCTCTCTTAATCTCTCTCTCTGTCTTTGTTGCTCTCTTCCTCTATCGTGGTTTCACCAGGAAGCCATCAAACACCCCCTTATTTGTTTCTATTTTGAATTTTCCTCGCATTTATCATCTAATCGCCCATATCTTTTCTTTTTCTTTTCTTTTGTTTGTTTAATTGTAAGATAAATACAATGAAGAGATTGGGTCTAAGTAAAATTTACGAGAGCAAGAGCTTGTAACTCAATTGGAATGGGAGTGGACATAATTTCCTTAGTGAAAGTTGTAGACTCTTCACAAGTTTCCAATGGGCCTAAAGACAGGTCTAGATCTCTGTTGGGCTTAGTCCATTCATTGTGCACCTTCTCCCCCAAGCTGCGTGCCCACTAGGCTTACACCCTATAGAAAGGCCCTAGTAGGTAGGCCCAATTATCATTGCAAAAACATTCCGGAGACCCATTAAAATAAGTCAAAACCAGGTCTAACGTTCCGAGTCGGAAATCTCTTTATTTACTATCCAAAATAGTAACACGTAAAAGCTTATCAAATATATAATCATGTATATTGAATTAATTAACCTAATTTATTTAATTAATTTAACTCATATAATTATCTCAATTAAAATTATGATTATTACAGAATATATAATCACATAAGAGAAATCTCTATATTCCTATTTTTCTATTTTTTAAAAATAAAATTACAAAAAAAAAACTTAATTGTTTTTAGAAAAATATGTGGTAAAATTAATTGTTTATGACAAATGTATGTGACAAAAAGCTTGTTTGAAAAAAGCTCATGGTTTTAACCTTTTCAAATTACTTTTTGAACCAAAATTTTTTTCATAAAAGATAGTTTATTAAACACCTAATAAGTTTTCTAACTAGATTGAATAACTACTTTCGGTCTAAAAATCTCTATGAAAAGATGTTAGAAAAATATCTCAAAAGTTTGATATAGGTAGGATCATGACTCATATCACATTAAGGATTTCATGAAGTCTCGATAACCATTATATTAAAAATATCGTTGTTCAATCTCGATCAAGTTAGAAAGAACAAGTATTACCAAAAGTGCAAGACTAACATATCATACGATAAGGAAGATCTCCATCTTGAGCATCACCGACCAGTACAACCCAGGTAAAGTGCTAGCTAACCAAAAACAACAAGGGCTTTTGGTGCAAATTCGAGAGGTGTTGTCAATGGACATGGCGCTAACCGAGTCGAACAAGCGCCAACTTTTAGCCCTAGTCAATTAACCTTGGTAAGGATTTGGCTGGCGAAATCCACTTTTGGGGAAGGCCTAAGATATTAGATGACTAAGCATTAGGAGATCGTAGGAGTTGAACCAGAGAAATAAGAGGAAAAAGCCCGGATAACAAAGCAACCCAATTCAATTAACTAGTTTGACCTTTCTGCATTAATCGGATCACAATTTTTTGCTTACAACTCCAGCTTTAGAAAACGATATATGGCTAAAAAATGATTTTCTACGCTTTCCAACCATATCTCATGCACCAAAATTTAAGCCCACTAGCTGAGAGATATAAGTACTAGAAGTTAGAGCTTCGTGGTGAAAGCAACCGGCGTAGATCTTATCGACTATCCTTGTCACTTATTTACTTTTGCTACTTTTTGGTTGTTTTGTGTCTTTTTGAGTTTTGGTCGGACGAAGCTACAGCCTTAGAATCATTGTGAGGTCTCGATGACCATTATATTGAAGATGTAAATCCTTGTCACCGATTTGCTTTTGCTACTTTTTGGTTGTTTTGTATCGTTTTGAGTTTTGCTTGGATGAATTTGTAGCCTTAGAATCATTATAAGGTCTCGATGACCATTAGATTAAAAATGTAAACCCTAAACTCAAGGCTCTATATAAGTGAGAGCCTTTGTATTATAAGGGACTTTTTGGTTGAATGTGTTAATCAACGAGAGTTGAGCGACGTTCCTTTCCCCTTTAAATCTCTTTGATTATCCTAATGTAGCTTATTAGGTGGTGTTCTTAGAGTCTTAGGCAAGCATTGATGGCATTTCTTATCCATTGTGATCTTTGAGCCCTAGCAAATCTCCGTGGTGTTTCGCATCCGAGGAAGCTAGCTTCGTTAGGGTTGTTATCACTTATCATGGGTGAATATAATCCACCTCTATCAATTTGTCCATTTAATCACCTCTGTACTTTCCCTCGCCCACTGTCATCATCTTGGTCCATCCCATCCACAAAATCATCCCAAAAATCCACGATTATTTTCCCTCCTTAAGTCTCACAAAACCATACCATCCGAGTTTAACCTCGCACTAAAGTTGAGCCCTCGTCTTTTGCGTTTATTTTTTAATCGATTCCAAACTTTCTCATTCATTTTCCTTAACTCGCTTGGCCAACCCTCCACCAAATTTCAAAACCCCGTCCACCCAAGATCTTTCCCCGCCTCTTTTTCCCTTAAACTTTTCTTACCAAGTACGAGCCCATTTTGCAGCTTGCGCTTAGCTTGCTTTCTTTGCCTATTTTGTGCTCTCTCCTTTCACGTTGGATGCTAGGTATATTAGCTTTGGTATCAGAGCTTTTGAGGCCCCTCCTTGATCGAAACCCACCACCAAAATATTTCATAAAAATCCCCAAACACATTCCCGACTTGGATCCCAAAACCACCACCCAAAATGAACAAAAGTGTTTCTCTATAAAAATGATTTGAGAGACTAATGAAAGGCTATGAGTGGGAGACAAAGTTGAATGCTCATCTCTTGAGACAACTCGGTGATGTCTTGAGGGGCTAGCACCAACCCATGGAGAAGAAAAACAGCCCTCAAGCTACTTCAAGTGAGGTTCTAGTTGTGAAGAGAACCATGAGTGGATTCAAGGATCCGAAAGAGGATTAAAGAGAGAATTTATTTCATACAAGGGACATGGCTCAAAGCAAAGTTTGTTCCATCATCATAGATTAAGAAATTTATGCCAATGTGGCTTCCGTGAGCATGGTATATAAGTTGGGATTTCAAGCTTCGGCCCATCCTCAACCTTACAAAAGTTATGTATTGGCAAAAGTTATGTATGAACTTTAGTATGACACTCGTGCCCATATATGCTTGTTATTTATTGTTTACGGGATCTTGATTGTTTAATGGACGAGTTCTACATACTGGTTTGATGAAGACCTACTTATTTAGAAAGGATGGAAAGAAAATTACCTTAGCCCCTCTTCCTCCCAATCAACCAACAAAACCTTAACCACAAAAACCAAGACCAAACGGAGCTACTCTTCAATTTAGGAGAGTCATACCATAAGTCCAAACAACATCAGTTCCGGCTCCTATAAGACATGATCGTTCACTCCAAAAATGAGGTTAAAACTTGTTTCCCCCAAAACATCCCCTTGCTAGTTCATTATTTGACCGATTTATCCATGTCTTCCCAAATTGAATTCCGTTTGGCCTCCCTTTCAAGAGAACCATCCAACACCACATGTAACTCATTCTCGGATCCATCCTCTTAAACAAACTGTTTTATAGAGTGAACCCAAAGGACATCAAAGAGATTCAAAGGCAAGTAGATGAGTTGATTGCCAAAGGTTTAGTGAGAGAGAGTCTAAGTCCACGTGTTGTACGCACCCTCCTCATACCGAAGAAAGATGGGACAATGAGAATGTGTGTTGATAGCTGAGTCATAAATAAGATCATCATTAAGTATAGACATCCCATACCTAGATTGGAGGATATGTTGGACGAGCTTTATGTAATACCCGTGACTTTAATTAAGGTAGTTATATGAGAGAAAATTTATTCAAGTAGCTTCCAGAGAAACCTATGGGTTGATTGACTAATTTTATTTATACCTAGGGTATATTATATTTATATTTAGCATTCTTTTGAGGACTAATGCTAGATAAGAAAAATCACGAAGTTACCCATATTCAAAATTTTACTCGAACAAAAACCTATGTGCGGTTAGGTGTTGTCGTAGTCAAAATATTATATAGTAAGCAGTGAAAACATAAGAGGATGGGAAAGGGAAGAGGTAGAAGTTTTTTTTATATAGAAAGAGGTTTAATTTGGCTGGGCTATTAAGGGATAAGGGAACAACTTAAGGGTCCAATGGGAGAAAGAAGCCCTATTTGTCCGGCGGTGGTAAGACATAATGTCTGAAGTTAAAAGAGAAAGGAGGCTTGAGGGAAGAGGGAGCAAGAAGAAAGAAAAGAAGCGGAACGAGAGGAAAGGAAAAGGGAAGGGACCGAACAGTGGTAGAGAGAGAGAAGACAAGCGACAAGAAACACGAGAAGAAGAGGGAGTCGAGCGAGAGAGAGAAAAGAGAGAGAGAGACAGAGAGAGAGAGAGAAGGCGAGCGAGAGCAAGAGGAAGAGAGGGATCGAAAGGAAACAAAGCAGAGGGCGAGAGGCCGAAAGCCGAGAGGCGAGGCCATCGAGAAGGAGAGCAGCGGTCGATGAGATCAGGCGGCAAGATTGACTGGCGAAACCGGAGAGAGAGCCAGCAGTGAGGGTCTATACTAGAGTAGAGTAGAGAAAGAGACCCCGAGCGAGGAATTGGGACAGAGGGCGAAACAAGAGGGAGCGAGAACTGGGCAAAGGGAGACCGAGACCTAGAGGAGGAACATGAAGAAACCCAAATCGGATACCAAACCTTAGAATTCAAGTGGGTGGTCTTATACTCTAAATTAAAAGTAATTTTGAAACCTAATTGAATTTTATTATGATTATTGGATGTTTATGCTATAGAACAAATGTAGTAATTGTTAAAAGTTGAATGGGGAACTTGAATGAATTTAGTAGTTGTCCGAGATCAAATTAGGAACTTGGAGATTTAGATGAAGTAGGTTGCATAGGTCTAATGAGTAATATTTAATTTCGGTTAGCATTTAAGGAGGAAGAAGTTATGATTTGAGTACGAATTATGGACTAAGGTTTCAGTTGAGCCTTAGGAATTTCTTAAATTTTCTATATCGGAAGGTAGTTATTAATAATCAAGAAATGATGATTTGGAAGGAGGAGTGGAAGTTCATCTCGATTAACGCATAATTAGGGTATGGGAGTAAAAGGGGAATAAGTGTAGGGATAAATTGAGTTAAACTAGATCCAAATTCTTTAGATTGAACTAACTTGAAAATAGGCAGGACTAAAGCAAATTGAATAGTAAAGTAAGATTAAGAGCTACAGGGCTGAGTATGGGGAAGAAAGAGTTGATTAGGATTATGGAGATGTAATGTAAGAAATTAAAGCAAGTTGGTAAGTTGTGAGGAATTGGAACTCTTGGGTAAAGTTGTAACCATTTGTGGTTATTGTAGCTCGAAGAGTTTTAGCCTCCGAATTTGTTGTGCTTAAGAATAAATTGAGTAAGATAAGGATGAATGTGAGTAAATGCTAGATACTTAAGTAAATCCTTGTTAAGGTGCTAGTTCGGAATGTTAAAGCTTAATATGGAAAAGTTCGGCAAGTGAAATAACGTAATTCCAAATATTACTCAAAAGTTAGTTTTGAAAAAGTTCAAATATTTACGCAAAACACTATTTGAGCATGATTCTTGGCAACTGCTTTTCTAACTTGAAAATATGTTCTAAAGAAGTGAATTGGATTTGAGAAAGTGAACTTAAAGGGGTGACATGTGGTCTCATGCCTTTTAACGTGTTAGACCGATTTGAGAATGCGGTTTGAAATAGCTTGATAAATATATTTTCATTGTTTGAATCGACTAGGCTAGGATTGTTTACCATATCAAAGGATTCTGACTGGGGTCCCCATCCGGGAGGATGCCCAACCAAAAACTTCAAGGGAAAGGTTCTAATAGGGGTCCTGGTTAATCGGGATGCCCGATCGGAACTTCCTAAAAATGGATCCCGGGAACCTTTGCTCGAGGTCACGCCCAGAGAAACTATGAAGTGCTAGTTCGAGTCCGTAGAGCCTGGAAATTTGATTCAGATCTAATGAGTCGCTAACAATTTTGAACTCCGTTTTAAAGATTGAAATGTTATAATGATAAGCTACGAGGGATTTCATGAAAGGATATACATTTTATGACCGAAAGTATTTGAAAGAAAGTGTAGGTGGTTGCACCAGCTTGTTTAAAGTGATTGAGTTACAAAATGATTGCAAATCATGCTTTTGAATGATTAAAATGTTATGATCTTTAAGCTGCAAGAGATTTCAGGAGATTTCATTAGAAAGTATCTAGATTTGTATTACGTTATCCTAGTTTTACTGATTTCATTATTATTATTGGTATGTGTAAAGAATTTTCGTTTTAAGAGTGTAAGACTCTCCACTGAGAGGATTGGTGCTCACCCCGACATATCCCACTTCCCGGTTGGAGTTGCAGGTACTCTCTCGAGTGGCGTGTCTTGTACTTAACATATTCCGAACTCTTGTATGTTATGTGTTGTTTGTTGAGTGACTCAAGTTGCTAACATGTATTCCATATATTCCTAAATATTGTAGCTTGTAACTAAGTTTATATATGAAGGTTTGCTCGGGAGAGTCCGAGTCACCCTAGAGGGGGTGAATAGGGTGATGGAGAATTTTAATAGAAGTTCAAGCTCTTTTATCGAAGTTAAGACGAAAATGCATTCCGAGTCAAAAGCAGTGGTCGAAAGGTATGGACTCAAAAATGCTATAAAGAGTACGAAGCAAATTAAGCTAAAGCTTTGAAGCGATCCGAGTCTAGAATGAACTCGGAAAGTGAACACCGAGAGATTACGTGGAAACCCTCCTAGGGCAGAAAACCACGGACCGTGCTAGTCCAAGCACGAAGTCAAATCCCCTATTTTGAGTCCACAAAATACAGTAGACCGACGAACCCAAGTTGCTCCCTTAAACAACTCTTTACAAGTTTTCCTAGACTCGTAAATTCCCTTATCTCGATCTAGTACTTCCTAGCTGAGATAACCCTTACAGCTAGGGGCAACTAAGCCGAGTTAACCCTTACAGACTTAGTCAAGGGACCTTACTCGTAAAGTAAGAAAGTGTTTGTAACTAAGTACAAGACCTTACAACTCGAAAGTAATGAATTACGGAGTTGGAGTTGTAAGTAGAAGATTGAGAATAAATACAATAACTTTGCTCAAGTACGTGTATTAACAAATAGGTTCGGCAATCTTCAAGTCTTGTAGGTTGGCTTCTATTTATAGATGACCAGCCAGAGTAGCCGTTCTCTTCATCTCGCTAACCGAGAGTCCTTTGTGACCGTTGATAATGGCTTTCCGAGTCACTCGAAAGTATTCGTTGTAATATGAACGTTGGACAACAAGTATAACTCTCTTGGAAGTCCCAAAACCACTCGGTGGTGTCTTGAAAGATAAGGTGAAAACCACCGTTAAGCTTGGTGTTTCAGTTTTCCAGATTTGGAAACAGACATGCCACGACACGAGCTTCGGGACTTTGACAGAGAAGGTGAAAAGCCATGTCTCGCTGGTAATTTGACGTTTTGAAGCCGGTTACTTTTGTATTTCGAAAAGTATATCCTCGTTTGAATAACCTACAAAAGTAAATCAAATTTTGGTTCTCAAAGTATAAAATACTTTGGTCCACGATTAGACACGAGATAATAAAAATAATTAAGATAATTAAGTTGGTAATTATCCGAGTTAGAAAGAGAATGGAATTTTCTAAGTCTAATATCCATATAACTCAAAATTCTATCCGAGTTAGTCTAAGCAAAAATCAAGTTATACAAAGAATATTAGAGTGAAATAACTTGATAACGACTAAGCATGATTCGGACTAAAAGCGCCGACTATAACATAATAGAACTTATAACATGAAGTCAGATCCGAGCGGAATACTAGTCTATTCATCATGTGATATATCCGAGTGATGAAGGACTCGTAACCGAATGAGATAAGCAAAGTCGTTTCTGAGTCACACCGAGACAGGCAAGAATACTTGAAGTAAATGTTGTATCACTTAGAGTAAGTAAACTATATCACTCGGAAAAGTTTCTAAGGTGCGAGAGAATGCTTTGGAATCAAAACTCTATAAGTAAGAAATTCTTATACCGATTCCTTCAATACAACTCGAAATGTGTCGAACGTTGTCCGAGTCTTCAATATAGTCTATATCGAGATGCATCATGAATCATTAGATTGTTTTAGGTTTTAATGCATATTGGTTGGGCTCCGGTGTGTGGTTGTTGAGTTACGTACTCCGAGCGGGTGGCTTGTTGAGTTATATTGTGGTTTTATGTAGATTTTTAAGGCTTTAAGCCTAGAGGATAGACCATATGACAAACGAAACTTTGTCGAAATTTTCAGAAAATTTCAAAGTAAAATGGAAATTACCTTCATTACCTTTAAGATGGAATTAGAATGTCAAACCGACACCTTAAGTAGCCTTGGGAGTTCCTTTTGAGGAACTTTGGCAATGTAATACTCCTAGGGTAGGTTTCAGGGTGTTACACTTTATAGGTCCCAAGTATTTTCAAAAATTGACTTAAGAAGTGGGTATCATCAAATCCGGATTAGAGAAGGAGGTGAGTGGAAAACCGCCTTCAAAATCAAGGGAAGGTTGTATGAATGGTTGGTCATGCCATTTGGGTTGTCTAACGCCCTAGTTTTTATGAGACTTATGAATCAAGTCTTTTAGAGCTTTCATTGTACAGCTTTATTATTGTGTAGTTTGATTATATAGTCAAAGTGAAGAGGAACACTTCGATCATCTCACGTAGGTGCTTGAGCTTCTAGAACGAGAGAGGCTCTTTGACAACCTTCAAAAATGTTTTTCTTCACCCAAGAAGTCACATTTTTAGGCTAGATAGTTTCTACCCATGGAGTGAGAGTGAATGAGAGCAAAGTAAAGGCCATTTGGTGAATTGGCCTCCTTCTATATGCGATTCATAAGGAACTTTAATACCATCATCGCCTCTATGACCTTTCATTTGATGATTTAAAAAAGTCGGAGTGAATAACATACGTAAGTAGTTAGATAAATTAAACATAAAGTTAAATCGTCACCTTGTCTTTCCATATCTTATCCAAATGCATTTATCATCATTTAAATATATGTATCCGATATAAGATATGGAGGCATTCTTAAGCGAAAGATGTCGAGTCCCGACAATAAAGAACAATTGATTATATTTCATTTAGGAATATGGCTCGATCCTCAACAAAATTATTCTACTATTGAAAAGGAAATTTTACCTATTATTCTTTGTGTTTCAAAAATTTCAAGATGATTTGTTCCATAAAAAATTTCTTCTACGAATATATTGTAAAGGTGCTAAAGCTATGTTATAAAGGATGTTAAAAATTTAGTTTCTAAACAAATTTTTACCAGTTGACAAGTGATCTTGTTTTCTTTTGATTTTGAAATAGAGTTTATTAAAGGAGAAAAAATTCACTTCGAAATTTTCTTACCGAGAGAGATTTTACAAGGACAGAGTGACAAAAACACAAATTTTGCAGCAATCACCATGAGTAATAGGACAAAGGAAAGGGTAATACAAAAGGCTGAAGATTACCCGTTGGTTTCTCACCCATGAACTTTTCAGGATATCAAAATACCAGATCGAAATAATTTTCAATCCCTTACAAATTTCCCTCGTTAAACTTACAAAACTGCTCGTGACAAATCCAACATTTACCTAATATCATGTTAAGCTTACAAAACATATGTTCCTTACAAACTATAAATCCCCTCCATCAAATGACCTTATTAGACAATTTATCGACCAAAGCTTTAGAAATCCCCATTACCTTACCGACTACCCTTAAAAGGATAAATGATTATACGAGTTTATACTTGTAGATTCACATTCGATCGACTTTATCCATACAAAAGACAAATCAAACCCCGACTAGATACTTTACTCTAAGTGTATTATCGGATAAGTTATTGGCTCTCATGAGTGGAAAAACTCATTTGAAGAAAGAAAATTTTCTATTCCTTATCAACCACAATCCTATAATTACCATGATTACAAAATGGCTTGATATAGAGTATTTCTCTATAGACTAGATGTTCACTCTTGGTTCTTCAACTTTCATTGTTGAAACTAACTTTCCAATATGATTTTATCATTGGTGGACCCTTTTGAAGTTGCTTCTTGTATTTTGTCAAGAAGGATGGAGTCAATGGTTCAAAGTTTCAACTTTTGATTCTTTTGCAAGTATATGAAGACAACGAGTGACATAAAGTTATTAAGATAATGAATGACATAAATCATCTTATCTTATGAAGGAAGTCGAATTATTTTACCTAAAAGACAAAAAGAGATTCCTTTCATTTCCTATAGAAGATATCGAGGCAAAACGATAGAGTATTGTAATAAGCTTAAGTGTATTATCTCCTTCGAGTAATGCGAAGATCCGTTTGAGAATTTCAAAGCAAGTTTTTCATACTTTTGTAACAAATACTATAAGTATTCTATTTATAATTTTGTATCATATAAATAAAGTTTTAAGTCTTAGCAAGACTAATGGAGGCCACCATTGGATTCGCTGGTGCCCGAAGAAAACCGCCTAGGGTTCCTTGTCCACCGTAAAGGTCGGCAGTGGCCGCCTTCAGTCTTAAAGAAACAAGTGGTGGACGGCTAATTCGGGCAACTTGAAGAGTAGCAGGGTGGGGAGATGGAAGATGACGTGGCCTATTCGTATTCGTTGGATTAAAAATGGATGGCTTAGATTAGAAGTTGTTAGTTTTTATTCTCCCCACACTCCCACCACTACTCCTCTCTTCTCTCTCCACAACTAGTGCCTAGCCACACCGCCCGCCGGCCACCAAACCTATAAGCAAAAGGCAGCGACCCCTAGGCTCACCGGCTGCCATTGAACTCCGATCGAGTTCTCCGACCACCGGCGATCGCGGTGGTGGCCATGGTCCCTACTTCCCATCCAATTCGGAGAAGAAGATTTCGAACACCAACCCCAGCCACCCCACCCTCATTAACGACCATGGTCAATTCTCACCGACAACACCAAGCAACAATTGGGTCGCGGCAGTGACGACAGCTTGTACGCCGTTCCTCCCTTGTCAACACTCGGTCACTCAATGAATCAAGCCCTAACGGTTAGAATTTAGGGTTTTGGATATACAACTTAGGGTTGCAATTCCACACTTTCATTTTCCAATTCCTCTGTTTTCTCATCGGTCTCGTCAATCCTCTCAGCTCTCACTCGGCTCTAAACTCGTCACTCGATAGGAGACTCGACCACTACTATTCTCCCTCTAACCTCTTCTCTCGACTCTACGAATCCAAAATATATGTTTGAATCTTTGTCATTTCCTTGTGAGTAATTTCAATTGATTGGTTCGCTATTTGGTCATTTGGTGCCTTAGTTAGGCAGGTGATTGTGTTTTGATAAATTATATGATTTGCGTGGTAAAGGGCGGATCTATTTTGTTTTTTTTTAGAAGAAAAAGGGTGCATTGGATAAATAAATCCAGCGAGTCCAAGCAACAACTTACGAGTAACAGTAAAAGGAAACCAATCACACTATCAACAAAAACCCTATAAGATGGGCAAGTCAGCACACATGGGAAGAACCCAATGGGCTAAGCCCACCCAAAATAGAAAGGATTAGCTATTAATATCCTCTAGTAGATCACGCTGAAAGCAATCATACATCTTCAAAGCATCAACATTGACATCAAGAATCCATTTGGCCTCGTGGGGATGGAAGAGTGTGCATACACTACTATAGATACCACTTTTAACGACATGTCTTTAACGACGGTTAAAAGGACAACCCGTCATGAAAACTGGACCGGTGGCATTTTTGTAAATAACAAGAACATATGATGATGGTTCTTAAACAAGAACCGTTGTCATAGGTTATCTCGAAACATTTTTACTGTCTCTCACCGTGTAGATCCGGTCGTCAAGCCTCACCTCGCCGTTGTCGGTTCTTAGGTATGAATCTCTATCCCCTCTTATTTTTCGCTTTAAGTTATTTAGAAAATGTTTTATATATAGTAAAATGTTGAATGTATGTGCGTTAATATGTGAATGTTGAGAATGTGGGTAATGTTTGAGATTGTTGAAATGTCGACTCTTTGTTGAAATGTTGAATACCGAGAATGTGGGTAACATTTGTTTAGTTTATTAAGTTGGAAATTCGTGAAATGTTTGAGATTTTGAGAAATGGGTTAGAAGTTTAGGATTTATTAAGTTGGAATTTCGTTAAATGTTTGAGATTTTGAGAAATGGGTTTAGGAGTTTAGGATTTGTGGTAATCGTAGCGAAATATGAAAGGTAAGGATGGTAGATCAAAAGAGTGCATCCGAATTTATTTAGGGTTTCAGAGAAATAGAAAGATAATTTGGATATAGGGTCATCCCCTAAAACCTCTCATAAAGATGAATTTGTATCCAAATTTGTTTATTTTGATGAGGTGATGTTGGGATGAACTCATTTGTCTAATTATCGAAAATTGGTATTCAAATATGGTTAGAGTTTAGAGAAATAAAAATATTTATGGTTTAGGGTTTGAGGAAATAGAAAAATTTGTGGTTATATATTTAAGGATATAAAACGTGAAAACGTAAAAAATTGGGAAGGTATTTTGATATAGGGATCTCCCCAAATACTTGTCATAGAGATAAATTTTTTATCAAATTTATTTATTTTGATGAGTTGAAGTTGGGGGTATCAAAATTTCCGGTTTCCTTTCCGGGTACAAGTTTGTTGTATTATACATGATCATAAACTAGAGGCCATGATTTTTTTGAAGTTTACGTAATTCATAAGACAATTTGAAATTATGATTGAAATGTTGAGATCACCCCTTAATTTCCTTTAATAACCCAAGATATAACAGGAAACGGAATTCTCTTGTTGTGATTAACAATGAGGTCGGTTTTACGAGACAATACATGAAGTGTACTTTGCAACATATGTAGAAGGTTGAGGAGTCAAATGGAAACAAAAGGTCATAAACAATGACTATTGTTTATGACCTTTGTTTCCATTTGACTCATCGACCTTCTACCCTTATTTGTGGATCGACTTATGTTGCAAAGTACACTTCATGTGTTATTTTGTAAAATCGACCTCGTTGTTAATCACAACAAGAAAAATCTTGTTCCTTTTATATCTAGAGTTGTTAAAGGAAATTAAGGGGTGGCCTCAACATTTCATTCATAATTTCATTATTATCTTATAAATTACGTAAACTTAAAAAAAAATCATGTCTAGTTTATGATAAATGTATAATACATCAAAAAAGGAGGCAAAAGGAAATCATATGTATATTATATACGTAAACAATTTTCTTACACAACGAATAGAGGATATATATATATATATATATATATATATATATATATAGACACACACACACACACACACACACACACATAGAGTTTAAGGATGAAAAGGGTGAAAACATATATGTGAATATGTAAAAAAAATTGGAGAGACATCTAGATATAGCGATTTCCCAAATACTTGTCATAAAGATAAATGTGCTATCAAATTTATTTATTTTGATGAGTTGAAGTTGGGGGTGGACTAATTTACGTAATTACCTAAATTTTCGGTTTCCTTTATGGGTGCAAGTTTGTTGTGTTATACATGATCATAAACTAGAGGTCATGATTTTTTTAAGTTTACATAATTCATAAGACAATAATGAAATATGAATGAAATGTTGAGGCCATCCATTTAGTTTGCTTTAACGACCCAAGACATAATAGGAACCGGAATTCCCTTGTTGTGATTAACAACAACGTTGGGTTTACAAGACAAAACATGGAGTGTACATGCAACATAGGCTGATCGACGAAGAAGGGCAGAAGGATCGAGGAGTCAAATGGAAACAAATGACGATCCATCCGCCCTTCTTCGTCGATCGGCCTATGTTGCAGGTATACTCCATGTTTTGTCTTGTAAACCCAACTTCGTTGTTAATCATAACAGGAGAATTCCGGTTCCTATTATGTCTTGGGTTGGTAAAGGAAATTAAAGGGGTGGCCTCAACATTTCATTCATAATTTCATTGTTGTCTTATGCATTATGTAAAAACTTCAAAAAAATCATGTCTAGTTTATGATAAATGTATAATACATCAAAATTGGAATAAAAAGGAAACCATATTAATAATATATACATAAACAATTCTATATATATATATATATATATATATATATAAAGTTAAAGGATGAAAAGGGTGATTTATCAATAATATATATGTAAAAAATTAGAAATATATTTGGATATAGGGATCTCCCAAATACTTGTCATAAAGATAAATTTGTTATCAAATTTATTTATTTTGATGAGTTGAAGTTGTAGGTGAAGTAATTTATCCAATTATCTAAATTCTCTTTAACAATGAGGTCGGATTCACTAGGCAAGCATAAAGTCTATGTGTAATATGGGTTGGTACACGAAGAAAGAAAAAGGGGTAATGGATTTATCGGAGAAAAAGGTGATAAACGAGTAGGGAATTATTATTTGTTTTATGATTGTTGATCACCTTTTTCTCCGATGAATCCTTTATCTCTTTTCCTTTCTTCGTGTACCGACCCACACCGCACATAAACGCTATGCTTGCGTAGTGAATCTGACCTCATTGTTAAAGACAATAAGCGTTATAGGAACTTCGGTTTTGGTTATGTCTTGGGTTGTTAAAGCGAATTAGAGGGATGAGGGGTAGTGGCTTTATTGAGGGAGTTGGTAATAGAATAATTCTTCCGACTTAATTACTTTCTCCTTCGATCATATCGAAAATGAGTTACTGAGCACTTCCTGCCGGTTACGAGAAATTGTGACTACGCTTCAATAAGGACTCGTGCTTGAGCAAGTTGCTGTTGCCAATTGTTGCCCGTCCCTCGTTGCGAAGACATTTTACAACCTTTTGATTGATGATGTCATGGAGTTGGATTTTGTAAACTTTGATGAAGCTCATGCTCTCAAACAAGCTCGTGTTGCATTTGGATTGGGACCTCCTTGAAGCTTGGCTAGAGCGCCACTTTGACCATCTTATACTCATTGTCCGCTCCCCTGGAGAGCAAGTGGCGCCACTTTAAGCATGGGCTCATCGTCCGGTCCCCCCGGAGAGTAGTGAATCGGTGCAGTGGTCCGTCCTTTCTCTCGTTCTTCTCCGGTCCGAAGGGACTTACCGAAGGAAAAGGGGAGGAACCTCTCTAAGGAAAAGAAGAGGAACCTCCTCGAGAAGAAGTGAGGTTGTCCACCTCTACCCCTGCATGAACTCCAAGCAAGCAATACACAAGAGGAGCATCACTTTGCGACAATCACAAAAGAAATAGAGATTGCTCGTGAGGACCAAGAACCGTATTACTTTCGTACTTTTGCAAGCACTTCGCTAATTCCTACACTTCGTTATTCTCGGGTCATCTATTTTCTTAAAGTGATCCTTTTGTAGTAGATTTAGTTATGTCAGCTCACTCTTGATAGGTTCGTGAGCGAGATAATTGAGTTTTTATGGATTGCTCGGTGAGATGTCTTGTTTGTGTATTCCTTTTTCAGGAAGAGAGATGTGGGATGTTTTTATGACTTTATTGCTTATTTGGAGTTCGTGCGGAGGTAGCGTGAACTGCAAATATGATGTTATTATGTTATCCGAGGCCACCTTTGCAACAACTCCAAACAAGCAATATAGTCATAAAAACATCTCACATTTTTCTTCTAGAAAAAGGATACACAAATAGGAAATTCTTGTATTTATGTTGAAAAATTGAGGTTGTTGGTTTGTTACTATGTAAGTTATGATATATTTTGGAGTGTATTTTGTACAGGGGGAATGAAAAACACAAAAAAACTAATTAAAAAAATACAGAGCCTATTACGATGGTTCTTACATTAGAACCGTTGTCATGAGCCTAAGCACAATTTGGCGGGTAGGATCTATGACAACGGTTCGACATAAAGAACTGTCGTCAATTGTAAATATATAGGCACCTATGACGACGATTTTTAAATTAGAACCGTCGTCACAGGTGATCTTTTACTACAGCTTGTTGAACAAGTAGTTAAAAATGTTACCTACAACGACCCCCAAATACACGACTCTTGTTAACTCGTTGTTAAATGTCGTTTTTAACCATAGTTAAAAGTGGTTCTCGTAGTAATGATAAGAACCCGCTTCGCTTGATCCACATTCAGCCGAGCCAGGATAGAGGCAACAAGATTCACCTGTTTGATAACATGATTAAAACTTATGTTCCATTGCTTCGGAGGAGCCTTTGATATGTTCAACCACATAAGCTATGGGTTCTAGGTTACTTGATTCACCCTCCTGACGAAGCCTTTGTATAGCCTCAACCTCCAAGTCGACTTCAATCTTGGGTATGCTTGTAATCCCAAGCTTTGGTTAGCGATTTTTCAGACCTTGTAGAATAGTCGTAACTTTATCTCCTACATAGACAACCACAATAATGCCAAAAACTAGAGGTTGCTAGTTGTTCTTAGGACCCCAACTGACCAGTGCACTGTTCTTATTCTCCCGCAAATGATAACCTATGTTGACCTTAAAGTAAGCCTCGGTCGGGAAAGTCCATAAGATTGTAGGGGTGTTCTTCAAATAATCGAGTCCCCGCAACCTCAAAATATCATTAGATTGTGCAATAAGAAACTTAGTATTGTGCTTCGAAAGGAGAGGGTTCTTTGACACGAGTTAGCGAAAATACATCTGTTTCTATAGTTCCATAGAGACTAGCAAATAATGAGGAAGACGTTAACCCATTTGTCACTTTGTTTAAGATTGAGGTTGATCCAAGGAGTCCAATCAAGATTAAAGAAGTGGGCTATCAATGGCACATTCTTTTTGAAAAGAAACTAGGTCCGGTGGTCGCAACTATAGGACGAGTCGCGAAAAAGGTGGAGATGCGTTTTCTCCGGACTCTAACAAATTGGACATCTAGGATTTAACTCGGGGATCCAGTTAGCTAGTCTACTCGGTCACCGAAAGCCTTTCAAAACTAATACACCGGATTAAATTCCTTATTTTAAAATGCACCCGCCTCCTCTTAGTGATTTCCACCTTATAAGTGGGGAGTACCATAGATTGGAGAAATCACTTTGTAAACTTTTTTGGATAATTACTATTCTCCTAAAACCCCCTAAATCTAAAACAATTATTATAATACCCATAAAAAAAATTATATGCCGTCCAAATAATGAGACCCAAAAACAATTTTCTCTGACTGAATTATCGGCCCTCTCTAACCCTCTCCCTCCCTCCCTCTCAATTTCTCGCTCAATCTGCTGGCAAACAAACACTCGATCTCTCGCTCTCTCGCTCTCTCAGACTCTCTGTCCCTCTCCACGGTTTCACCCCCACCCACACCACGACGCTCTCTCCTCTCCAGTCCCGCCGGCGCCGCCCTACCCACCGACTTTCGAGCCATTTCGCGCAGGCGCCTCCTTACTCACCGCCGAGTCGTAGCTTGCTTCCTAGACGCTGATTTAATCCCTGCCCACCTCGCTCTGCCCACCTCGCTCGCTCGCTCGCTCTAACTCTTTCTGTTAGTCGCCGCCCATCACGCCCCGCTTCCCCTGCCTGCCGCCGCCACTTCCGGTGTCTGCTGTCTTCCGCCCAGAAGCCGCCCAGACCCCGGCCAGTCGCTCTGCCCATCTCATTCCTTTCGTTCATTCACTCTCAAATCTCAAAGGTTATGGTTTTCAAATTCTTTTAAAATTTTTTACTGTTTCGAATGCATTATTAATGTTGATTATAATGTTGATCTGTAATGTTGATTGTTGATATTGCTTGCTTTTATTGTAATGTTGATTGGTGATTGGTGTTGAATGGTGATTATGAATTTATATGTTTTGGTGAATGACGAATCATTCTAGTGTTTGATGTCATTGTATGATTTTCAATTTTTAATATATGTTTTGGTGTCTTTGTAAGGGAACACCTGTAGATGAAAGTCCTAGCTCCGCCACTGTGTGTCCTAGCACCGCCGCTGTGTGGTTGTGTTTTAGTATTCCAGAATCAGTAAGATTGTGTTTTGGGTTTTTACCCTTTGGGTGTTTCCAGGTTTCAATTCTCCATAGGCTGTGTGGGTGTGTTATAAAAAATTATGTTTGGGGCTTTTGGTGTTACGAATCTGTTTATGTTCAATTTTTCAAACTTTTCTGAGTTGTTAGTAAGCTCTAAGCATTTATAAGCAACTATTCAATTCTTTGTTTGGGGTTTTCTGAATTTTTTTCGTCTATTTTTATTTTCCATGCATATGGTGATGAGTTTTAATAGATGGACTCCCTGTTCTAGATTTCTATCTCTGCCACTGATTGTTTACATCCTTTTTGTGACTATACTATGAATTAGTGCATTTTTTCTAAGTATTCTTGACTATTAGGTTGGTTTTCCAAAGAAGTTTGATTTTCAGTTTCTTCTGGTTTTTCATGGATTTAATTCTCTATTTGAAGTATTGCTCATTGTGTAGGTTTTTCTGCGTACTTCTTTCTTAATAGGACAGCCGCTGTTTCTACTGTGGCACAATGTCAGAAGCATCTATTTTTGATAGGATGATGATTCATCTGCGTGAATCATGCAGGTAAAGATGAAATATATTTTTATTTAGGGCAATAATAATTCTCCTTTAAAAAAAGTCTTATATGGTTGTATTTTGGCTGTGAATTGCAAGGTATTACACTGGTTATCCCAAAGATTTAGGGCCTTCACGCGTGATTCACTTTACATCAGAACGTCACTTTGTCCAACTACTTCACCAAGGTTATCCTATGGTTGTTGCATTTACTATCAAGTAATAAAACAGTACTCCATGTTTTTCCCTTCCCTTCTCTCATGAAAATTCATTTTCAGCTAATCCACATGTGACTCATTTGGCTCTATGATTAAATGATTTAAATATGTAGGGGTAATTACACTAAACATCTTGACAAAGTACTGGAAGAGGCTGCAGCAGAGTTTTATCCTCACGTCAAATTTATGAGAGTAGGTTTCCTTTTTATTTTTCCTTGCTTATGAGTTATGATACAAATAGATACTTTATACTTGTAATTGTTGCTTTGTTTTTATGTGATTTGATCCACTAGACAATGAGAGCAGCAATTTAATCAATACATAGGCATGATTAATGTGACTTTCTCTACTAGTCTCCCTCTCTTTACTATCCCCTTTAAGAATTTCATCTGTCCTGGAAGACGGAAAAAATCCTCTGCATGAATTTTGTGCTTTTGTCATCATGTACTTTAGTGCACATAAACTTCAGTGTGTTGAGGTTTAATTCTACACTTACTGATCCTCTCTGTATGTATTTCAGGTTGAATGCCCAAAATACCCAGGGTTTTGTATAACACGTCAAAGAAAAGAATATCCTTTTGTTGAAATATTTCACACCCCAGAACAACAAGTATGTGTAATCTTTATACTCTTTCAGAAGTTCCTGTCATGTACATAAGAATATTGCTTTTTGCTATGTGGTGGACATTAAGCAATTGAATTTAACTATCATGCCTCTTACAAAACTGTTAATCTGGCATCAAGTACACATTGGATGCTGATCTTTCTCTAGTTCTCACAATTTTAGTTATAGTGCATCGCAAGGTTGTTTGCGTTTGACTTTTGTGAGGTATTGAGGTTAACCTGCTAATTTTGTCTTCCAATTTGTTTGACATTTAAATATACAATTAGGTACATATTCTTGTCAGACATTTCTTAGAAAGTACTTTAATAAATGAAATTATATCTCCAGTGTGGAAGATGATCTTAGATTTCCCTCAAAAAGTTTCACAGAACTATGTTTTTGTTGCTTTTCTTTCTAATAGACCAGAGTAAAGTTTTACTTGGAATAAGAACAATAGCTACACCAAAAGTGGACAGAGCTGGGAGTATTTTTCTTTAATTCCCCTTTTGCCCTTCATCGCTCCAAAATCCTTTTTGGGGTTTTCAAAAGCTGCCTACTGAATTTTATGGGCAAGGTTGTGTAGACTTGGATCTCCCCAAATCTTGCATAGGCAGGATCCACGTTGACCCCCCAAATTCTTTTTTTGATAAGAAAAATCAAAATATATACATACATACATACATACATATATATATATATATATATGAAAAGGATGGATGCACAATAAGTATCCTGCAAAAGGACTATGTATAACCAACATGTAGACCATCACAAAATCCACAATATCAAAAGAAGATTGACTAAAATTGCCACTATTCCCAAAAGTAGAGAGTCTTGAGAATCTTATTCTTAAAGCGATTAAGAGAAGTTTCCACTCCCTCAAAGACTCTCCTATTTCTGCACACCAAGTGCTCCAAAAGATGGCATGTGGGATAAGGAAGACTTTCTTCTCTTTAGCTTTTCTCCCAAAGTAGCCTTCCCAAGCCACAAGATGTTCCTTAGTAGAACTAAAAACAACCCAAGAGAGAACCAAAAACTAAAGGCTAACTCCCACAAAGCTCTAGCAAAAGGGGATGCAACAATAAATGGTTAGTGGATTCCAAATCAGCCTTGCACATAGGACAACTATTCACCAAAATCTGTCCTTCCTTTGTAAACTATCGCAAGTTAAAATACTCCCATGACAAGCTTCCCACACAAAAAAGAAACTTTTGAAGGCGCCGAAGACTTCCAAATGAGCTTGCAAGGTAGATGAATATCTGAGGGGAGTTGTAAAGATAGAGCCCGATCTGAAGTGAGCTTTAAATAGAAAGACTTAGAGGAAACCCCTTTGTGATTGAGACCCCCCCAAAAAAAAAAAAAATCTTTTCTATCCCTATGCAACCCTCCCCTTCTCCATGCACATACTCACACAGGAGAAGGGAGGAAAATAAAATTAGGGCAAAGGAATAAAAAGTAGGATAAACAAGGAGATTAACATCTGTTTGTCATTTTTACCTTTTCTTTTCTCTCCTGCAGGCATCTCGGGAAGAGTTGTTGATCCAAATGTTACAAAGTACTCGGTCAAAGTCCTGCCGGTAAGAATCTAGTGACATAGATGTAGCTCTTGAAGTGTCTTGAATATCTGAGTGGGCGTGGCAGTAGTTTTCATGATAATGTATGTGCTCATGCACTCAATGTTAGCTGGGATTGGTCTTATTGTTCATATTCTAGTTGCTTGTGACACTCTTGGTTCGTACCTTCTCATTGCCTAAGATGACAAATGACAAATGACAAACTGAAAAAGAAATGCTTTATGTTTATTGGTTATTTGGAGCTAACTGTCTTACAAAGAGACCAAAGCTGTGGTTGATGTTGCAATGATATTTCTCTCTTAGACTATCTTTGGTTATTAAGCTCGTCTTATTCATGTGAGAACATAGTCTGTCTCCTGGGGAAGTTTTTGAAGCTCTGTGGTACCATGAAGCTATGAAACATTCACATTCTCTGCATTTCAGTAAGACATTTGTACAAGGAAAGTAGAGAATCTTTGATGACATTGAGAAGTATAGTAAAAAGCAAAAAGCAAAAACAAAAAAGAACAGAAAACGTACAAATTATTATGTTTGTTTCAGGATCCGTTTCATCGCAGTTTTGTGCACAGAGTGCTGTATGCCTTTGTCTGTCTTCATCTGTTTAGGAATCATGTTTATATTCTCATCAAGTGACAGACCACCCAAACATACTTTGTCAAATGAGGAATTTTGATCTGTGTTGGAATAGTTTGTCTACTCTAAGTACAACTAAAACTGGTCCTCTCATTAATTGAACCACAGGATTTTTAGTGCCTAAGAATGTGTGAAATACTTTAAGAAAATATTGTTTTTGTTATTGATGAGGAAACATAGAATTTGGGGCAAGATCCTTCAAAGATGGAGATGACATAGTATATATTCAGGAGCTAGAAGGAAAATATAGGTATGGAAATGCATCGCATTGGTTTTTTTATGGTGTTAGTTTAAAAAGCTCAAGGTGCAGAAAAGCGCAAAGTGTCCTAGCCAGAGCGCAGGCTTCGAGGCAAAGACGGGCTTTTTGGAACGAGGCGCAATTAGTAAAGAATAATTTAAAATCATTACCAAGCAATGTTTTTGGTTGAATATGCTAGATGATGTCATCAAATAAGTTATTAGATGTCATTGTAACTATGACAAATACCACCAAGAGTCTTAAATTGTGATAACATAATGAATTTGCTACGATTTTCAACAAAAAAGCAAGCAGAAAAAAGAAAAATAATAGCAAATATTGAAAAAGGGCAACTTACCCACTTACTCACGGTCTAACAAAAACTACAAGAGAAACAGACCCGGGGGGAAGATGAGAGAGAGAGATAGAGAGAGAGAGAGAGAGAGAGAGAGAGAGAGAATAGCAAACAAACAGAAAAAAGCCCAGTGAGGCATGCGCTGGCTGAGGTGCAAACTGAGGTGCGTGCCTCAGAGGGCTTTTGGAGGGGCTGTGCTTGTCCCTTGCAAGGCGTAAGGGGGTGGGCTTCGGGCTTTTGTGTACGTAGGCGCGTCCGGCGCGCTTTTTAAACTAAGGTTAGGTAACCAACAAAGAGAGAGTAGTGCACTTGGTTGTTATTATGAGTCTAGCCTCAGAGTCTTAGGCGTGATTATCATGGATTCAGCCTTGTGCTTTTGAAGTTTTCATGAGTTCATCCCATATCCTAGGATTGCGTGTCTTTTTCTGTCCTAAAGTTCAAAAGATGATCCTCAATTTTTCTGTGAACTATAGCACTTGTTGGATTCTGATGACTCATGGCAGTATGATTTGTAGTTTTGTTAAATGATTTGACATGGATATGCGTATGTAGATGATAAGGGAGAGAAATAGAGAGGAAATGATATACAATTGAAATTCTAATCAGTTAGTGATTAGCTAGTTTGTTGATTGGCAATTCATTAAGTCACTATCAATAGTGCTGATTTATGGGCATAATATACTATCAGATGTCTGTGGAGTATATTTCTTGATTCTTCACTCATTTCTTCTTTCAGCATATCCAATTTGCGTTGTCTTTAGTGATATGGTAGAAATTCCAGTGGTTGGATGTTAATTGAAGATGATTTTGACATCTGTTCTTCAGGTTTTTGCACTGGCTTATGTACACTAGCTTGAACTCTTTTTTATTTTTTTATTTTTTTATTTTTTTTAAGGATTAAGTACTTGTTTTAACTTTGAATATACTAAAATTCCCTTCCAAACTGTCGCTTCATAGGCTCAGGTCTGACCCGAGGCTGGGTCGGGTTGAGGGTCAGACGTGCCAAGCTGGGTGTGATTCATGTTAATGCATCATAAGCACTCAAACACTTATGTAGATAGGTAGATACTATAATTGAATTTAACATTGTTCATAAAGCATCAAAAACCACAAAACCATGTGTTCAAATTCCACCTTTGGTTGGGGGGTATAGTGTGTACAACCAGGTTCATTAAGCATCATTACTTTATTTAAAACTATTTTAAGTTCCATATTCTTCTCATTCTTGAGCTGAAATGGAAACCTTTATTAAAAGTCATTTCATCTGTCATGGCTTTGTGCAGTCTACCTAAGAATTTGTTTCTTCTTTTGCATTTACAGTTCACTTACGACCTGAGTGCCTATGGATTTAGAGAATTCTTCAAGCGCCATGGAATTCAAATGTCTGAGCCTCAGTGAGGTTGTACTTCACTTCCTCCCCTTCTACAAGCTTCTGCGGTGGTCAGTCTCTGTTTAGTTGTGCGTGAGTTTGTTAAGAAAGGTGACAGATGAAGGTAGCCATTGTCTCTCAGTGTGTGTTAGCAGAGGGCTGAGGTGAAATTCCTGTATTCTTATTCGCAGAATTTGACTAAAATTTTCCTCGATTTTATTTGAGTGGAAAAGGATGAAATTTCTTTTTGTGGATATACTAACTCCTGCCAGAGTAGAGCTGACGTGGCTTAGATGCTTATGTATTCTCGTGCTTATGGTCTGTCCGTCCAACTGTGACGTCCCCGCTGTTGGCTCTTTGATGTAGTTTGGAATGGCTATCTGTAGAAGTCGTAGTTTCTTCAGCTCGGCATTTTATCAAACTCCATTCCCTATTACCCGCACCCCCCCAAAAAAAAAGGTGGGAAATTGCATGTAAATATCCAGAGATTGAAATCCTTATTTGAAGTGATTCCTAGAATTTGTTCAAATTCAATCTACAAAAACTCGTATGGTTATGAGATTTTTGTCCCCAAACAAAAAGGTACAGATGACCATAAATTTCTATTTTAACTGTTCAAATCTAGCATTTTATATGATATGTTGACTCGAATCAGAATCGAATCTAGGCTTAGATCGATCATTAAGGTCAATTATTCGGCGACCTCGGTTTGGATCTATTGCATAGAGCAATACTAAGAGAACCGACTCGACGATCGATCCTGGTTATCAAAGTGGGTCAATGCCACAGAGAACAATTATCCTGTAAGAATATTTCATTGTCCAAATGGAGCCTAACCAAACAATCATGCTCAATTGCTTGTTTGGAAGGCTATTCTGGTGTGTGGTTCAGACTGAATGATCCTTTAAACAAAAATCATTCCCAGATGTTATTTCTCAAAAACAAGTTTCTCATCATTGTGAGTAGATTTGGAAATTCCTCACGAAGATATCATGATTGTTTCTTTTGACCTCAGATTGATATTATTTGAAGGCAGATATATACAAAGCGGAAGGGCACATGGTTCATGTCATGAGTTTGGATTTATTACTTCAATTTTGCAAGTCACATATTTGGATTGATTGCTTCCTTCCAAAAGAAATAAAATCCAACCTTATATAAGAAGGATCATGATGAAATCTCACCAACATATTTCAAGGTAGTATGAAGCAACTAGTCCGAATAGCTTGTCTCATCATAGGCCTTGGCCTTGTTTTATTAACTCATTCTTCAAGCTTCATCTTGGCAACGAATCGCCTCCCATCGCACTTTGAGCCACAAGATCTTAAGTCACCTCAAGTCGTAAAGGTCACAGGTAAACTAAAATGAAAACTTCTTCACAAATTATGTATATATTCAAGCCTCTTTCATGTGTAATTCCCATCGCACTTTGGGCCACAAGATCTTAAGTTACCTCAAGTCGTAAAGGTCACAGGTAAACTCCAATGAAAACTTCATAAATTATGTATATATTCAAGCCTCTTTCATGTTAAAAATTGCACGATAAATCGATAACTAGCTTATACATAGTTACCATACTAAGTCTATTCTTTTGAGTTGATTTTTGGAGTGAGATGTGGAAAGGTGTGGAATGTAATGGGATGCAGTGGAACTTTTCAAGAACGTGATGGAGTAGGATTTCAAAATTTACCCCTAATGAACAGCGCAGGAATGGGACTTTTTTTTTGGGGGGAGGGGAGGATTTGAACCTCAGTCAAAGCCAACCGTGGCGTAAATTTGAGTCAACCTAAAACTCACCAACTTGAGCCTTTTGTATTCCCTCCATTAACATATGGTACAAACTGACAGCCAACTATGCTATTGAAATTGAGATAATAAGACTTGATTTGACCTAAATATCATCAAGCTAATTTGAGTGGATCCAAAATTAACCCCACATACGATTTATTAACCATATCATAAAAGAGATGAAATGACATGAACTTGATTTCTGTTGTAACAGGTTGCAATAACGACTGTGATACTGCCTGCTGTTACTGTGTCATCATAAAACAGCCACCAGTTTGCATACAGTGCTGCCGAGAAGAACGGTAATCCTCTAAAATTAGTAGCTGCTCTATCAGCTACAAAGTCAAGGGAAACAAGCTCCGAATTCTACTACCATCAAACCAATGTGTACTTCAACATCAAATACTGCTGTCAAGATTCTATTTTAGCCACTGATTTTATTCAGAAAGGTTGCAACCCAGGAATCCGCGTTTGTAGTAAATGGACATTAGACTGCATTGTTTTCAGAGTGTTGCCATAACAAAAATTGGTTAATATACATGTAAATGCTGAAGCTGATTATTGTTATACTCCAGCGACTACAAAAGACTACAAAAACCCAGTCATGATGGTTTTGATTCGTTTAAAAATTTATCAGGATGTAAGATGATTGGACTTAAACTCAAGCTCTTCCACACTGCTGACATTGATTTCAACATGTCCTAGAAAGCCCCAAGAACACTGTTGCTGATGAGATCTGCACCTTAAGATCAGCAATATCAACGTCATGACCCCCTCAACAAGACCCCACTTGTCCACCTGCAGGGTTGAATAGAAATTAGAAACTAAAATACAAGTGTAAAACAATAAACTTTACTCTGCTGAGGGCTCCTTCGTCTTCGTTTCCCCTTTTCCGGGGAAGAGAGGGGGAGGAGGATTGGCTGAGTTAGAGTAAAACAATCATGTCCTACAACATTAACCTGCAAATCTTCTTCAAGCCGGATCAACTCAATGGCCTGCTCAATGTCCAATCTACCCCGGACAATCCCAATGGCAATGGTCAAAGAGTGTGCTGCTGCTGTCAATGCATCAATTGCAGCTAGTTCACAGTCATCAGCTTTCCTCAATACATTTTCTACAGCTTTTGTGAGACCTTCATCCTGTTTGCCACCGAAAAAACTGGTGTAGACAACGGGCTTGTACCCAAATTCTGATTCCACCCAATCAAGGAGAGGATCTATCTTCTCAACTTGTCGTTCTGCACAGATTTCAGAGATCAGTGTCCGGACCATATACTAATACATGATTGAATAAGTTCAAAACGTAAATTTTAGTGAACATGAAATAACCAGAGATAAATCAAAAGTATGATTTGAAGGATTCTACTGCCAGAATGAATCGCCAAATTCATTTAGCTAAAGCATGAAGAGAACTTTGTTTGCACAAATACTGTCAAATGCTTCATCATGAGATTCGACAAACCAAATAATACAGCACAGCTCAAATGAGATTTGAAACTAAGGCAAATAAATGAGTTACAGAACTAATGATACAGATGTAGATACCATGTGAAGCGTTCATAAGCAAGTTAAGTTACTTCAATCAACACTTGCTCGGCTGGAAAAGAAAATCATATTTCATAGTCATAACCAGTGGCAGCTATACATAGCACAAGAGATTTCTCACCCATAATTTTATCTTAGGTTATAGAAAGCGCACTATCACAGAAACTCAGTAATGTACTGGCCTTTGCACCTCAATATGCTACACAGCAATTCCACAATTCAATCAAAGCGCATGACTTAGGCAAGGCAAGAACCAAATTTGTGTGCATGTGTGTGCATGAGAGTGTGTGTGTGTGTGAGAGAGAGAGAGAGAGAGAGAGAGAAACCCCCCCTTTCTCTCTCTTATCAGTTCTCCTGACCATGGAGAAAACACAAGGTTCCCTGAAATTGACACTTCACCCGTAATTGCCCAACATCTTTTAGCACTGATTAACCGAAATTCAATTGAACACCTAAGTCAACAGAACACCTGTTTTTCAAACTGCATGTGTCGTATGACATTGCATCAAGCCTAGCCTTCACTAGGACAAAAGGGATAATGTCTACATCCAATCATTGCCAAACCTAGACAGGTTGTCATGGTGCGCTCCTAGATAGTTATGCCCCCCGCTTTCTCTCTCTTATCAGTTCTCCTCCACAAGTTTTGTTACAGTATGTTTGGATATTATGGAGGGAACAGAAGGAAGATCAGTAAAGGGGAAGGAATGTATATTACCAACTTTCGCCTTGTTTGGATTTGTTGGTAGGGAAAACGGAGGAGAATGAAGGTAGGCTGAAACATTAAAAATCTTCCCCTCACTTTCATTCACCCCCAGATTTGGGGGAAGGGGATTGAAGAGTTATCACCCCTTTAAGTTTTTCCAAAAAGGTGTAAAATAGTTAATAACCCCTCTTTCCCTCCTCTCCAACTTTCTCCCCCTTAATCTGAACAGAGTTAGTCTCCTTTGGGGGGTTATTCTTTCTCCACCTTCTCTTTGCGACAGTTTCAATTCTGATTCACCTTCTTCATTTACAACTTTGTCTCCTCTAATTCAAGGCGAGAGGTGTTGGGGGAGGGAAAATAGAGCCTAAATTCTTCTAGGAAATTGCAGCGGACAACATAGGGAGGCAGAAGAGAAGAGAGGTATCACGTGCTATTTAAAGTACTTTTCTTTCTCGCTTTTTTTCTTTTAAAAAAAGGGTCTAAACATGAAACTATTACGACTGATGGATGTAAAAAATTTCAAGCAATGGATGTTCGAAAAATTCAAGCACTTTTTATAAAATGCGCACCTCAGTACCACTAAAATTTTTAAATATTTAAAAATGCCACTGAAAATTTTTTCAGTTATAAATGCCATTGAAACTTGCTTTAAAACAATAAAATATACCACTTAAGTTTTCAAAAATATTCAATAATGCCATTGTCTTAGTGGCATTTTTTAATATTTTGTGAAGTTTAGTGAAATTTTTACTGAAAATTTTTTTAACTTTTTCAAATATTTGGAAAAGTTTAAAGGTATTTATGAGCAAGATCTCCATTTATGTTGTACATATTAGCAAATGCACCTGCTCTAAGGAATCTCAGCCATACACCTTCTAACGAGGGCATCATGAGCACTACTTTGGCATTTTACCAACACCCAACCTCACAAACACAAAAACTCAAACTCGAGGGCAATAAATCTATCATGTTTATATATTCACAATTATAGAACGCTTGATGAACACTTTGGTTTCAAGCTCGGAGAGGGAGACTCTGCAATTAAAGTTCAAGGCATGATAATTTCCAGCACCGCAAATGTGAGCGTTTCTTTTTTAAAAAAAAAGAGTAATCAGTAAATATTTAACTGCGTAACAGAAGCACATACATATATCAGGAGGCATTTGAGGAGAGGGGAGGGGGAAGATCAATATTAAGATCATACCATAGACACCTCTTGTCAAATCACAATCCTTTGGTGCACGACAGAAGACTAAGTCTTGATTAAACTTGCTCATCAAATTATCAATTATCCTCGGCCGAGTGATGGGGACTCTCTCCAATGCAGTGCAGGCAAGTTTCATCAAAGGCATAGTGAAGGGCCTAATTCCATCTATTTGCTACAAATGGATCTTAAATCATCACAATGTACAAGAGACATGACACCTAGAAGAATCATATGCAAAAACAAATAATTGGAACACTTAACTCTTGCAAAAACAACAAAGGCAACTTAGATCCCTGTCGAAAAAGGGGCTTGCGAGATATATGCAACCTTAATAAGAGCTAGTTTCTAAAAGACCACCAAACTCCAAGATATGGAACAGAGAAATTTATATTTTCTCCACCCCGAGATAAATGTTACTACTAACACAAAAAGATAATAATAATTAAAAAACTTCCTTGCCACAATAATCTCGTGCAGAAGTTGGAACTCAAAAATATTCAAATCCGAGAAAGATCAAAATCCTTTCAAGTAAATTACAATAGAATGATTGATATTTTAGGCCGAGTAGAAGGCTATATAATCAACTAAAACCAAACCAATACCCTAATGTCTCACCCAAGGGGTAAAAATAATGTATATAGCCTAACCCCGAATCACAAAAGGCTTTTTTTGTTGGCCATCAGATTGGTTATATTTATCAATACCTCTCTTCCACATCTTTTAGCGCTTTCGTAAATGGTTGAGGGTTGAACAACAATCTCTTTTATGGTTCTAGAGGGCATTTTTTTTTTTACCAAGTTTCATGCTTCTAGTGATCTTTGAAAGCAAACCCTCTTCACCCCCTTCTCTTCCCACTAGTAATGAAAATTGAGTCGAAGTTATGCATTGCTTCTCAAGTTGGTCTTTTATCCCCCCTTTTCCTATGGAAATTGAACACCTCACAAGTGTTTCTCATCCCCTCTTTGCTAATGCCACCATCATTTTTTGTCACATTAACCATGAACTGATGGTTTGGCAGTGAGATAGAATAAGACATGAGTAAATCACCAAAGGGGAACACGGAAAGTTTTGAGAAAAACCAAATAAGAGAAATAAGCCAGTAGAATAAGCACTAATAAGCACTAAGAGAAATGACCCAATTTATCTAAGATTTAAATTATTATGATCCAGATTTACAAAAATTATAGATTTTTAAGGGAAATGTGTCCATTCCATAGTCCATTAAAATGAAGAACACCAACTTCTGAAGCTGAATACATTGGTAATAGAAACGAAGAATCGGAATTTGATTGAATATATGAACACAAATACCAAAAAACAGAAGAGAAAAAGATCGGGGAGGGGTTGCTAGCATATAAACAGAGTTATAACGGAATGTATTGATCCTTTTTATGGACGAATTATGAACCCAAAGAAATTAGGTTCCAGCAAGAAGTTAAGGGGATCTTCTTTGAACTCTGACAATCTCACTTAAATTCAATTCCAGCGCCAGTTCAAACAACATGACTAGAATTACAGAATCATGATCTCAGAAAGAAGAAATGAACAAAGACACCATTTCTCCATTGATATGGAGATTACTAGTTCTTAGAGGCAAGTACTGAGAAACTAGAACCCAAACAAAAGAAACTCAAGCTTGCTTATAAAAAGCAAGTTAGCAATAATCCCACTAAATTGACATGACTTCCCACATACAAGTACCACTGTAAGCAACAAACAGTGAACAGAATGACATCAATTCTCGGATACTCCACAAGAAATCGAGATCAAAACTGAGGTTTAATCAGATATTGAATCTTATATAGAATTCAATATTCAGAAATTACTCAATAATACAGATAGAACAATTCAACATTTGCAAATGACAGATAAAACATCAGGCAAAATGGAGTAAACCCAACAGAGCAAGAGCCAATAGATAGATACCCAAATCACAGGAAGGTCAAAAAAGAGTGGGAAAAGACAATGGAGAGAGAGATAAGAGATCACCTGGTATTCCCACTCAGCAGCAATTGCCTTAGCAAGAGAGTGAGTGGGGAGCTTAAGGGGCCGTTTCAATGGGGTTCTGAGTGTGCGATAATCGAGCATAACACTCCATCCATTGCCATCATCAGCTTGCCTAGTCGTGACTTGCCTGTAGAATCTCCTCCCCACAATCGACCCCGTCAAGAAGGACATCGGCATCGTCACCGACGAATCGGCCTTCTTCGGCGCCTTCACATATATGCTGTCTCCGCCATCGGAAGAGAAAGTGAAGGCGGTGGATGAGGCGTCGGAGTCTTCAGCGGAGGCGGAGGCCACGGTGAAGGGGCGGCGGTGGTGGGAGGTTAGGGCTCGGAGGGATAGAGAGTGGAGTGATTTGAGGGAATTTCGAACGAGGTTGGCCGCCATTGATGGGGAAGAAGGTGGATTTTGGTGACGGATTAAGAAAGGGGACGGAAGGGGTGATTGATGTTGGAGATCTGGATTCGAATTGGAAGGGTTTGTGAGGGTTTGTGAGGGTTTATCAATTCTGGAAATGGCAGAGGAAGGGAGCTCAAAAAAAAAAAAAAAAAAAAAAAACAAGGAAGATGAACAAAGAAGTGGCTTCACCCTTATTTCGTTTTGAGTTCCAGTTTTATTTTGGTCTTTAGTCTAATTAGCCAAAAATGATACTATATGTAGGAGGAAAAATTAAAGCCTAAAATTTAATTTACTATGATCTTAATATTAGTTACTGGCTCAAAACTTTACTGATTGAATTCGAGTTTATTAATGAAAAATATTTATGACGTAAAGATTATCCCTTTATTTATGGGTCAATAGTAGTTTGATTTTAGTAAAAAGAGACAAAAATCTTGATGGAGAAAAAAAAATCTTGTCTCATGTCTTTTGGATCCTCTACTTACCAACCTATTTTAGTAAATTTATTTAGTTTCCTAAATTTCAAAATAGTAATTGCATTATGTAGATCTAATACTATGACTTCTTTACTTGTTAGGTTTGATGTATTAACTAGGTGTTGTGGCGAGTGTGATTTCCGATGCTTGATTGAGTTCGATTGCTTGTCCGGAAAGAAGAATTGTCATCGACTAAAGTTAGAGTGGTCGTAAAATAAGAGGAAGATGAGTTCTATGACTCATTCGCTTGGGTTAATATATAGTTCTAATGTAAGTCGGTAAAATGATACGTTCAATATGTCCGTATTATGACTATCTTTCCTCCTTTTGAATCCTCACTTTAATTTATCTTATTCAATCACCCTCGGTTCCTTACCATTTAGGATTTTTAATCGAAGAGTTTTATCCATATCTTAGTTTTTTTAGCCTTTATTACACTTTCTTAAGAAAATGAGTGATTTATTTTTAAGTGAGGTCAAACACTAAAAGATAATAGAACTGTTTATTTGTCTCTCAAGACTTATCTAATTCACAATTTAAGATTATAATCACTTTTAGAACTGTTATTATATTTCACACTAAAAAATTTATAATTGAAGTTCAAGCAGGGAAAAAGAAGATTTCACATTTGGATCTTCATGTCAAAAGTTTTGTAAAACATAGTGTAAAAACAAACTTATTGGAGACATATGTTGTAGATGCTTCGAGAGGTTGATAGAGGAAGAGAGACCCGCGCGTTTCTATCTTACCTTTTATGTCTTACACGGAAAGAATATGAAAAGTTTTTTGAGTTTATATGTTTGTCCAGAGCCACAACTTCATAGAAAGCTTGCGGGTTAAAGGAGTCTTCACTCCATGCACGCATGCATGTTGCACCTGTCCTATTGGGTTAAGATATGGGTTACAACTTTTTATTGAGAATAACTTTAGCCAAATTTGAAATTATTTGTTTTCAATAGTCGAGTGCATAGTTTGGAAAATATCCGTTATAATTTGACCCAGTTGCTCACAAGTCCTTGATGCATATATATGGGAACAATTTTAGTTTTAGGACAATTGACTACCACGCCACGACTATCCTCTTTCCTGGCTTTAATAAGATTTGTTTATTTAATTTAGTCATAAGTTGCATCCTTCCTCAATTTTGTCAACATCAATTAATCCGAAATAGCTCGGAACCGAAATCGTTTGACTCGAATTCAATTCGAATTGTCATGTTGTTAACCCAAAATGTGACTCGATTCGAATATGACCCTTCTTGCTCTTGAATTGAACGACATATTTGCTCGCTCCGGACAACCTAACCTGCCTAACCAAAAGCAAAAAGAAGAGAAAAAGGAAGTGGTTGATAGACTTGTTTAAGTAGTAGAGAAAAAAGAGCCAACTTTAGAGAGAGAAAGGAAAATTCTAGAGAGATATGTCATGGATTTTACACTTAAAAAACTCGACTCTTTCTTCCCCTTTCCCCACCAGCCAAGCCAAACCAGTTTTGATCTTTCGATTTCATTACCTTTCCTTGATGCTCCTTGCTCTCCAAGCCTCTTTCCTAAGCAAGGTTGATAGACATTTTCCCACGGGCAACAACATAGCTTAAATAGGAGCTCATCCAAGACCTATCTAACAACTCGGGTATAACTCTCCATCTCTCTATGATTTTGAATTCAAGCCACTCTTAATCTATAAGAAACTCATCCTTAAGTTTTCAATACTTGTCTTACCTACTCGGAAAATATTTCTTCGATAAACACATACAACACTCGGATTTCGACCCACTCGGATGCAACTTAGACAGTTATCATGAGTAAATAATTTCACATGAATATATTATTCGAACTCTTACTCTCGACTGGAAAAGGATTACTGCGTTAATTCTTACTTCTAAGTCACATATATTTACTGAAATTATTTACTCGACCAATTTGATGCATTGTGTTTATATAATCTTAATCTCTTGATCATCTAAAAGATAGACATAATATGAAATAGAACCTATTGAATGTTAGACTCACAAAATTCCATTTTCTCGAGGTTAAGGATAATTAAGTGCTTAATTATTATGAATTAATTTTATCCTTGCCTAATCTTGGACCAAAGTATTTTTATACTTTGAGTACCACTTTGATTTTCTTTTGTAAGTTAATTAAAGTAATTTAATCTTATTTTTAAAAGTAAAAGCAACCGACTTCTAACCGTTAAACATCATCGGACGTAAAAAGCAATGTTTCAAGACAAGGCTCGGACACCATGTCGGGGTTATTTGTTACCAAATTCAGTAAACTTCAATTTTGAGTATAACGGCTATTTCCACTCCGGATCTCGGTCACAACTAGTGGATTGAACCATATTTAGAGCCAAGGACCAAAACACAACGTTCACATTTGCAACGATTCCTTTTCGAGGGACTCGGACTACCCGTTACAACGGCTAATGAAGCTTCCCAGTCCAAAATCAGTCACAACTCGCTACTTTGCCTTGCTGAGTATAAATAGAAGCGATCCTTCAACACTTAAGATTGACGAACTTATTGCAGTAACACTTATTCATATCATACTCACTCAATCTTTAACTTTCAACTCTGTACTTAAGTTCTTACTTTATGAGTTGTAAAGAGAAAGTCTTGTAAACACTCTTACTTATTTTAATTCTCTCGTAAAGTCCCTTAACTAAGTTGTCGGGGTTAACTCAGCTCGGTTGTCCCTACCTGTAAGGGTTATCTCGGTCAGGAAGTACTAGAACGGATAAGGGAATCTCTATGTCTAGGAAAACTTACATTGAATTGTTTAAGGGAGTAATTCGTAAAGAGTCGATCCTTGTATTTTGTGGATTCAAAATAGTGGATTTTACTTGGTGTCTAGATTGACACCGTCTCGTGATTTTCTGCCTTAAGAGGGTTTTCACGTATTTTCCGAGTTCTAAATTTCTAAGTTCAATCTAGACTCATAATAGTTTTTAAGTTCGTTCTTTACGTAAACTCTATTATTCTCGCAAATTTTCTTTCTCACCTTATTCACCCCTACCCCTCTAGGGTGATTCGAGACTCTCAAGAGCAAACCTTCAATTTGTATCGGAGCCGAGCCTTCTCAAAGGATCTAACAAATCCAAGGTTTAAAGATCAAATGACTCTTAACTATGGAGAGCTCGATGAAGGAAGATCTTTCACTAGGCCACCCAAGTTCAAGGGATTAAACTTCGCTCACTGTAAGAAGATCATAGAGTGCTTCATCCAAGACCATGATGAGGAGGTATGGGAAATCTTCTACAATGGCAACTACATTCCATCAAAACTGGATGGTACCTGAATAGTACCCAAGGTGAAGTTTGAGTTTACCACATCGAAGAAAATGAAAGGCACATAAAGAACTTCAAAGCTATAAACATTCCGATGTGTGCCATCAATGCAACGAAGTACAACAGGGTATCTGCATGTGATATAGCCAAAGAAGTGTGGGACACATTGGTTGCTATATATGAATGTACTAGTCAAGTGAAACAAGCCAAGATAAGTCAATACCTCCAAAAGTATGAAATGTTCAAGATAGAGACCGATGAGAACATCACTCGGATGTACATTCGCTTCACCGAGATTGTCAACAATCTCAAGTCTCCTAGAAAGAAGATGACTCATGAAGAAGTGGTTAGAAAAATTATGAGGAGTCTACCCGGAGAAGATGGGGTCCCAAGGTGACAGCCATAAAGGAAGCTCTGGACTGTCACAATTAAAGCCAAATGAGCTCATTGGGAAGTTACTCACTCATGAGTTGCATCTATAGGAAGAGGAAACTGAGGTCAACACCAAAAGAAACATTGCTCTTAAAGCCTCGGAAGAACAAGGTCCAAGTCCGATCTCCTCGGATTCTAAAGAAGACCCTATGGCACTTCTAGCCCGAGGATTCAAGAAAATGATGAAATACAAAAACCGGCGAAAGAAGCCTAAGTAAGAGTTCTACAAGAAAGGTAGAAAAGGTAAAATTCTCATCCTCTTCAAATTTATCTTTAACTAAGAAATCTAGTTGTTTTGAGTGTGGCGAGCAAAGAGCACATAGTTAAAAGACTGTCTAAAGAGAAAGAAGGACATAAAGAAAAAAAGGCTATGGTGGCCACCTGGATTGATGATGAGTCGAAGAAGATAATGACACTAATGATGAATCAAAGTGTCTAATGGCTCTGTAAGACTCGGAAGCTGGATCTCGAGTCGGACAATGATGCATCGAATGCTTGAGGAAATAGATCCTAAGAAGGTAATCAATTACTTTCTTAAGTTCTCCAAGCATGATCTTGCTAGATATATTTTTACCTTGGTGGAGAAGTCCAATTCTAAATCTTCCGGTTTGCATTATTTCCTTCTAAAGGACTCTTCTAAAGGATAGAACCCAAACCACCTAGCCTGAGAATCCACAAAAGGACTCTTCTAAAGGCAAGGCTCTCGCTTTTGATGAGCCAAAATAAATCGTAGCTCGAGCATTATTTCCTCGAAGAGAAATTATTTTCATCCACCAAACTCTCGTGGATAAAACCCGTTCTCCACACAATAACTTTTAAGTACCGTGCTTCTATGATTACATTTACCCCCGACTTGTCACTCGAATTCTATTCCAACATGACTGCAAGAAACAACGTAGTTTCTTCTCTCGGTTCAAGGAAAGGTTATTCATACTAACCTCTCTCTTCTCCACAAACTCTTTGATGTTCACACTCTCTTTCCGAACTCAAATCCTATTTCTTTTAATGAAATCGCTGATGATTTCTTTGATTAATATGCCGAATTGTTCCCAAGTTCGGAAAGAACTTTTACGTGACTTAGATGAGGTCCGAAGCCAAACTTCTATGCTTTATCCTTGTGAGAACTATGTTCTCATTCTATCCATCCGAAGAGAACCCCAACAGCGAAGGTTCTCAAAGTTATATGATATTCTATAAGGGTATAAGGTTGACCTCTTCCCTTTTATTCTCGAGCAAATAACCTCGTTCCCACCAATCGAAAAAACCCCTCTTTTATTCGAGCTTTACTTTCTGCAGCTTTTATTCACTTCGAAGTGGATCTTCCCGATGATCCACTCAAATATCTTGAGCTAGTTGTCCGTATAGGCACGATTGAGCTAGGTGGTATAGGATACCGGGAAATTTCACCTAGTGTTTGGGTTCGTTTTTCCGAGCTTCCACCTCTTGCTTCTTAGACTTAGAAGAGTTCGAAACTCCTCTTCGATAAGCTGGTCCATCTTCTTCCCGATCTGCCCCTTTTATGGATTTACTTAGAATGTGGCCTCCCAATTTGTTGCTCTTGCCAAAGAGTTACAATAAACTATTGGTGCATTCTAGGCTTTTATGCCTATATTGACTCGGCTTCAAAGCACGACTCGAAGTAGATAGATCGAGTCAAGCTCCGGTCTCTAAGCCGTCTTCAAGAGCGTAGATCTAAGGCTACCGAGGACTCGGAATCCCACTTTGAATCGGAATCATCTTCGAGTCCTCCAACTCGTCGGCTTCGAGTCGAAGAAGAAGAAGAAGCCGGAGCGAGGCCAAGGAGAGAAGGAACCCGAGGTAATCTCCTCATAACACACCGAGTCCGCCTTATAAGAGGTTGGGGATATTGGTCAATCCGAAGCTCAAACTTCTACACAACCATCTCAAGATGAAGAAGGCGAGGGCTCGGAAGAGGAAATTGTTGAAGCAACACCTCTAGTTCGAAGGTCCGCACTTCAAGCTCAAGAACTTCCTCTCCTTTTGGCACCCATTCCATGGCCGGTAGCTTCATCTTAATGCTACCGTCATAGAAGAAGGGGTCCTCGTTCTTCCTCCTCCACTCACACTTGCTCTAGCCCCTCCCGATTTTAAAATCTTTTTGTCCAACATTTTTACATCTCTTTTTCTTCCCTCCTCGGTTTATTTTGATGAAATTCATAGAGGGTGAGAAAGATAGTTGTTTGGTCTAGGGGAGTTAATTGTTTTTATATGTCTTTGTATTTATTTTTCGAGTAATGAAATTTAGCTATTTTTGAGCATCATTGATTTGTGTTATCCATATCTCTTCTTTTCTACTTTGATACTTGATCATATCTATTTCATTTACTCCGATAAATATTCTAATATATATCTTGTCTCCGATACTTTTTGCATCAATTTGCTCAAATAACGAATTCGACTTATTTTTCCTAAGAACATCTTACGAGTCATTCGTTTCGAGTCATGAAAATTTAACTATCCGAACTTCTAACTATTGTTATAATGTCTTTCATCAAAAGGGGAGATTGAAGACTTAGGTATAACTCTCTATCTCTCTACGGTTTTGAATTGAAGTCGTTCTCAATCTATAAGAAGCTCATCCCTAAGTTTTCAATATCTGTCGACCTTCTCAAGAAGCATTTCTTGAGTAAACACACACAACACTCGGGTTTCGACCCACTCGGATGCAACTCGGACAGGTTGTCATGAGTAAATAATTTCACATGCATATATTATTCTAAACTCTAACTCTCTGAATTCACTTGGAAAAGGATTATTGTGTTAATTCTTACTTCTAAGTCAAATATATTAACTGAAATTATTTACATGACCAATTTGATGCATGATGTCTATATAATCTTAATCTCTTCATCATCTAAAAGATAGACACAATATGGAATTAGAACCTATTGAATATTAGAGTCGGAAAATTTTATTTTCTCGGGTTAAGGATAATTGCAACAACCACACAATATACACCATTCATTCAACAAGATTATACACCAATTAGTCAAAATATAAACATGCATGTAAATAACGACACTCATCCGAAACAACAAAAACATACTATATAAATAATTATTCAACGGCCACACGCCGGAGTTCCACAACAACCACACAATATACGAGTATTCATTCAACAAGATTATACACCTATTAGTCAAAACATAAACATGCATGTAAATAACGACACTTATCCGAAACAACAAAACCATACTATATAAGTAATTATTCAACAAGATTATACATTAATTAGTCAAAATATAAACATGCATGTAAATATAATTAGGTTGCAAAATCGGAATTACCTCCGCTGGAACTTCAAATTGGTCGACGGGTGAGCTCGCGTTCCCAGCTGGCAGTGTGTGGGGTGGGAATGGACATACATCATCAAAGTTGCTAGGTAACGGCATACCCATGATGATAAAGTACGACCTCATATGGGCTTGCATCTCTGCCCACATCTCGCGCCCTCATCTCTTCCATCTTTGCAGCCATTTGGGTCATTTGGGACTCGTTAGGACTCCATTTGAGACTGTTGGGACTCCATTTAGGACTGCATTTGGGCCTCCATATGTGCTTGGCTGGAAGAGACGGAGCGCTTCTTCCTAACCCCAAAGTGCTCAACTATCCTCACCCTCCCAACGACAGCTCGAACACGATCGGGATGCTCATCTCTTTGTAGGGCCAAGACTAGCTTGTCCCTTCTCCCGGTGGTGTCGGCGACTTCGAAGTCGATGTTTGTGACAAAGACTCCTGTAAGAAGAAAAAAATTATCATTTGACAATTCATAAATATTAAAACCAATAAATTCTCAAAATAAATAAAGAAAATAGTAAAAACGTTCACGAGTCGCTGCGCGATATATTCTACATCGGTCTTAATGAAAGTTCCATCTTTCTTTTTCTTCCTTCAACTAGGGATGGTAACAGGGTAGGTCGGGGCCGGGGACCGGCATCCCCGCCCCACTACCCAAGCATCCCCTCGTCCCTATCCCGCTTCGAGGACGAATTTTCTCCCGACCTCGATTCCGATGAGTCCCCAATCTTCGACAGGGAAAATTCCCCGTGTACAAATATTGAATTAAATTCAAAAAATCAATTTCAAAATGAAACAATTACACAATAATACAATACAAATCTACAATGGTACAATCTCAAAAGAGTATTTTTACACACATTGAGTAGCATTTGTTCTTAAAAATTAGAAAAATACAAAATTCACCATCAATTTTCATTTATGGAGTCGAGGAGAGGAGAAGAAAGCCACAAGGAAAGAAGACGATATCGAGGCCATAGAAGTTGAGAAGAACATACTACGAGCGAGGCCATAAGAGGAGAGGAATGAGATAGGAGACCTATATCAAGCCTCATCAATTGATTTCACCGGAATCTTTGAACCTTTCTCCCTTGATGTCCGGGAATCCTCGCCGGAATCTTCTCCTCTATCGGAGGAGGAGGTGAATGAGAAAGGAGAGATAAAAGACCGAGAAGAGAGGAGAGATTAAGAATGAAAGTTGAGAGGAGAGAGAAAGGAGAGAGAAGAGTGAATGGGAGAGAGTGTGAGGGTTTGAGGGGAGAGAGAGTCATTAAACGGTTGGGAAGAAGATAACATCTTTTATATTTAGGGTTTTTAGGCGATGAATTACAAAACTACCCTCATCATACAAAAATTCAAAAAAGGGGGAGCAGGGCGGGGAACGGGGCCAAAATTTCCCCCGTCCCCGTCCCTGTCCCTGCTCGGGGGATGTTGAAGCTCCCCGTCCTCGCTCGGGGATGCTGAAGCTGCCCGTCCTCGCCCGTGCCCCGTTGGGGGCGAGGATTTTTCCCGATTCGGGTCGGGGCCCCGTCGTCCCTACCTTCGACCCACGGCTCGTCCCTATCGATAACGAGCTAGGAAGTATCTATGGTGGAACCTTCACCGGATGTGGTTTGAAGTTATTCAAACTTTCGCTTGTACAACCTCTCCTCCAACTTTGCCTATCCCCTACAAGACATCACATGAGGATACACATTGTTCTTAATCTTCTTCCGGTTGGCTTCACCTATCACCTGCGAAAGTAATTAAGACAACCAAAATATTAGTGCATAAGACTTAAATCGAAAAGACATAACAAATGATGATGATAAATTACCATGTATTCCGGAGATGAGACATGTGATTCAAATGATCTCTAATCCTCCTCGGTGATACAATTGTAGACCTCCTAGGGTCTACCTTCTTGTTTTACATGCTTTGTTTTGTAGACCCATATAGCGGTAATGCGAGATTTAAAGTCTCTAAACTTTTCCGAGGCCGACATTAGGGTCTTGTGTTTCAACAAGGGGATCTTAGATTCATTAACGTTTAAGTTGAACATTTTTTGAAACATAAGAATGACATGCATTAGTAAATATATATTAACCATTTACAATAAGTTGCAATACTAAGTTGAGATGTAGTGCATTTACTCGAATATCGTTCCAAAGGTTGTCCTTAATGGAATCGGGGACTTCGTTCCATTTTTGTTGTACTTTTGGAAGAATCCATTTTATACTGCACGCAATTATACAAATCTTGATAAAACATGTACAACAATTTTCCGAGAGAAACACAAAAGTCGGGTCGGGCAACTGACCAACATGGGTCGACCGTGTAGTTTGGCACGGCTCGTGCCGGCTGCCCAGAATCCTGGTTCCTTAATTTTGGCCGTTTTCCCTTTTCTTCTCTTATTTTCATATTTCTCAATTATAAGATTAATCTACAAATTTTCTCTAAAACACCGCGAAATATAAGACTCCTAAATTACACCGACTTATTTCTCTCAAATGGCTCGATCTTGCATAACATAAATAATGTTAACAAAAGTATCACTTCAAACTAAACTAACTAAGAAACCAACCATTCAAATTGTTTCCAGAGCAATAGCACACAACACGCTAATTTCGAGACTTCATGGTTTGCATTTCAAATATACCGTTTAGATTTGAAATTGGAAATTATATCAATCGAATTGTTACCTTAATTGTCGCCTATAGCTTGCCGAAGGGTTGTTGTCACCGAACGATGAACATAGAGCCGGTAGAGAGACGGAGATGAGAGGCGAGTGAGGCGAGCTTGGGCCTTTGTCGAATGTTCTTCGTCTATAGGCGAGAGGGAGATGAAAGCCTAACACCCCGGCTTTGATGAGTTATTTGTGGTCGGCATATGTAAATGCCAAATGTAAGTGTCACATATGTGAATGTTGGATTTGTATATCCACTCACAATTTTTTGTACTTGGGTAACGAATAATTAGAAAATTGTATTTAGAATTTTTGACTGAATAGCGACTGAACAACGACGGAACAATTTCAATTAGCGACGGAAATACCCCCATTTCCGTCGCTAAATCAGCTGACGAACGACTTTCCGTCGCTGAATGTCATCAGCAACGGAAGAGTTGTTCGTCACTCGTATTCAATCGGCTACGGAGGCTTTTTCCGTCGCTGAAATTTAGCGACCCGCATTTCAGCGATGAAATAAATCCGTCGCTAAGTCCAGAATTCCGTTTCTATTGGATGATAATCCGTCGCTATTTCCGTCGCAAATTATCGGTTTTCTAGTAGTGCAGAGAAAGTGAATAGGAAGACGCCGGAAACCACTGGGAACCACCACAAGCTGCAGAGAGAGAGAGCAACCCAAGAGAGAGACAGTGAAGTGAGAATGTGAAAGAAGATGTTGGAAACCACCGGAGACCACCACAAACCGCGAGAGAGAGAGCAAACAAAGAGAGAGATAGTGAAGTGAGAGTGTGAGAATAGTGAACGACGTGGGCGACGGTTTTGTTTTCTAAAGTTCCTATGACGATGGTTCAATAAAAGAATCGTCTACGGATCTTTGACTACGGTTCTTTTATTAAACCGACGTCATACATGCATCTATGACGACGGTTCAATAAAAGAACCGTAGTCAAAGGTTTAGCAGATACTTTTGACTACGGTTCTTTTATTGAACCGTCGTCATATGTTCATTAATAACCGATCCATATTACAAAAATGTCACCGGTCTATATTTTATGACGATTTGTCATTTTAACCGTCATTAAAGACCCCTCATTAAAAGTGTTTCCTGTAGTAGTGTTTACATTATTATTTATTTTTATATTATATAAAAGAATTAAAGTTAATTATTGTAGGTTGTGAATTTGTTTTAAACAAATGATATGCAAAATTAGAAGTTTTATTAAATGAAAAATGATACAATAATAATAGCAATGTTATTACAATAGTACAACATGTACATTAATTGTTTTAGGTTGTAAATTTTTTCAAACAAATGATACAACAAAATATTATAAATTTTATTAAATAAAAATATTTATTAATAATAATAATAATAATAATAATAATAATAATAATAATAATAATAATAATAATAATGATGATGATGAAATAATTTTTTAAAAATAATAGCATGCTCTCTCTCTCCCTAATAATACTAATAATAAAAGTATAAAAATACGTGCTAAATAAATTTAAGTTTGCTCCCTTTCTCTCTCCAAACTCATTCTCTCTCTTAATTAAATTAATATGCAAAATTAACTCATTCTCTCTCCTAATAATTAATGAGCCTAGGAGAAAGAAGAAAGAGAGATAGAGGCTCTTCAACCAACGAATCACAAGACGACATGTTAGCTTTTTAGCCGGTGGCGTCATGGGTCGCGCCTACATTTACGCCTTGGGAAGATTCGCATCCGCTGTGGGATGCCACGTCCGATATGGTGCGCCTCTTCGATGTACCTGCATTGGAGATGCTCTTAAAGAAGTAATGGATTAGGGGTCCAATGACGTTGAGACGCGAAGCCTCTTAGGTGGAGTAAGGAGAAGAAGAGAGAGAGAGAGTCCAAAAAGTTAAAGAGAAAGAGAGAAAGTGAGGCTGCCGAAACATAACAAGAGTAGAGGAAGAAAGTGAAAGAGGGAGAAGTCGGCTAAAGAGTTAAAGAGAAATAGAAGTAGAAATTGAGAGGGACAAAGAACGAGATGGAAACCCAAAAACAAAAGCAAGAACGAGCGAAAAAGAACCAAACCAAGCAAGATTGAGAGAGCGATAGAGTAGAGAGACGAGGAAAGATGAACCAAAAAGAGAGCGAGAGATTGAGTAAGAGAACCAGAGGAAGAACCGAGAGAGTGAAAGATCGAGAGGGCCGGAAAGAGAGGTGAAGAGAGCGAGACTAAGAGATAGAGACAAAGGAAGAAGAAGAAGAAGAAGAAGAAGAAGAAGAAGAAGAAGAAGAAGAAGAAGAAGAAGAAGAAGGAAAAGGTAACAAGATTTGGGGTTTCGGGAGCAAGACCAAGACCAAGCAAGGGCAACAAGGGACCGAGGAACGAGAGAAGGGGAAAGAAACCGAGAGGAAGAAGGTGAAAGCAAAACAGGAAAATTGAACCCTTCAAACTCAAATTCCTAAACCTTAAGAAATCAAGGTGAGTGATTCAAATTATTTTCTTAAACCTAAAAATGAATTAGGTGAAGTAATTGGGAAATTGATGCATGAATTGGATACCCTAAGTTTAATTGAAGAAATTAGAGGGGAAAATAACTAAATTAGCAACTCGCAAATTGTGAAATTCATGTTGTGTTTACTCAAATAGTGACGTTTGATTCATGAATTTAATGAATGTTTGAGTATTGTTGAAGATGTTTATTAAGTTATATGTTTGAGAATTTGATGAATGTAGCTCGAATCAAGTTAGAGGGTTGTTAAACCTCGTTTTTATCGATTTTTAAGGCATTATCTAACCCAATTCTATGATGATTTCAATGATTTATATTTAGTTTTGGGTTAGATTTTGCTTATTTTCTCTTTATCGTCACCTAAGCTCGTAAATCTCTTTATTATAGGTTTTTGGGCTTAAAATAGGGAGATTCGAGGCTAATTTGATGAAAAGCGATGAAGAGGAGAGTTCGGGCCCAAGAGGAGGCAAGAAAGAAGCCTAAAACACATTAAGAGAAGTTGCACAACCCCTCGTGCGAAGTCGCACAGTCGTGCAAAACTGCGGTAGAATTTCACACGGCACTCTGTGCGACCTTGCACGGCCGTGCGATCATCGTTTCGCGGATATTTAGGTTTCCAAATTGTAATTTTTAGGGATCTTTTTCCAGAATTAAAAATTTTAGTTGGGGTTTTTGATAAGTGTCATTTTTGCATTAGATTTCATAGGAAGTTGCTTGTCATTTTTGGGGATTTATGTTCATATTTATGTACTTTATGCCCCATTTATGCTTTTCACTTGGGTTTTGCGTTTTTGGTGCATTTCTGCAGCTTCCTAATGATTTGGACCTGATTTTAGTCATATTTCAGTCCAAAGCTATTTTGAATCTATGTTTCTAACTTCGTTATTGAAAGAGCTTTCCTATGACATATTAGAAGCTTAATTACGTTGAGGAACGGAAAATATATGAGTTGGAAAGTAAGAAGGGTGTGGTAACTTACACTTCTTTACTCTCTGAATTATGTTTTTTCCCACACTTATGAAGCGATCATAATGATGAAAGAATTAGAAACTAGACTCAATGAGCTGTCCGGAAAATCAAGAATCGCATCATTTGGACATCGGACGAGGAAGTTATGACTAAATCAATTTGACGCATGCCTTCCAGAGCATCCAACACGGGCGGACCGTTTCGGAGGAAACGGCCCGTGTTGGAGGTCGGAGCATTTACATCGAGAACGGTCAGCCCGTGTCGGTGGACACGACCCGCTTTCAGCGTCCCCGTCCAGTTTTGACATGCCAGCATCCAACACAGGCAGCCCGTGTCGGAGGACACGACCCGTGTTGGAGGTAAATTTTGCCGAGACGATTCGGTTTTGACGGTTTCGCCTCTTGATTGCTTCTTAACGGCTTATTTAAGCTGATGTTCGGTCATTCCTGCAGGATCCAGTCAAGAATCCTCCATAGTTCGTCCTCCATTTTCCCTTCCTCCATTCCTTCACATCAAACCAAAAACTTTGAAGATCGAAGAAGAAGATTGAAGCGATTGCGGGGTTCCATTTGAAGTCGAGAGATTCAAGCGGAGCACTTCAAGCCTATCATCTACTTGTTCATTTCTTGCTGTTTGAGGTTTGATTCCATGTATTGGATATTATTTAAGCTTTCAATAAACATGTGTGAGTAGTTTAGTTTTTCTAGGGATTAGTAATCCGAAACAATGTAGTTTGATTAGTTTTCCATGATTTGTGCTTGAATTCTGATTTTGATTCAATAGAAAGTTGTGTTCATCATGCTCATGAGTGTTTTGAAGGCCTAGAATACTTATGTTTAGAGATTAATCTATTATGTACTGAAAGGTGAAATAGAATAATTCGACAACCAACTTTTCTACCTAGTTTATGAAATTTGAGAAAAGATTAGTAAATTAAGGGATCACTTTGATAATTTGAAATCTTTAACTTTGATTAACTTTGAAGGCATACAAAAGTTGTTTGATAGATTAATTAGAGCAATTCTATTAAGCATCGAAAGAGCGGTAGAATTTTGTGATTATCGATCCTTGATTTATTTGAATGAATGATTGCGCAAATTATGTTTAAATAATCAAACCCATTGTTAGGAAAGCAAATCCCTAGATGTTTTTACCCATTGATTTAAGTCTAGATTAATTTTATCAATTTTAATAGTTAGAACTAGTTTAGAAAGAACCAACTTCAAAAATCTGATTTACTTAGCAATTGAGTAGAGGGCTAATTTAGTGCATTGCTAGATCAAGTCCTTGTGGGATCGACCTTGACTAGCTACAATTTAAACACCGTGCGCTTGCGGCCTGTCAAGTTTTTGGCGCTGTTGTCGGGGACTCTATTTTTATTAGACGAATACTCTAAAATTGACTAAGTGTTTCTTTTTCTGTTTTGATTGCGTTGGTAGTTTTGTTTTTGTTCTTGCTAGGTACTTGTCTCCTTGCATGCAAAAAGCTCAAATATTTGAGTTTGATCCTGAAATTGAGCGAACGTTCCACTCTAGACGGAAGAAGCAAAGGCTAGAGAAGGCTAGAAAGAAGCAAGAAGAAAGCTCCAAGCCAAAGCCCAAGATGGCCGGTGAAGAAAGAAGAACTTTTGGGCAATATGTGACACCTAATGTCACTAATCCACCGTCGGCTATCAATGTCCCGAGTGTAGCGGCTAATGACTTTGAGTTGAAGAACTCACTCATCAACTTGGTGAGGGCCACTCCTTTCCATGGCCTCCCCAATGAAGACCCCAACCGGTACCTCGCATTTTTCGCCAAGCATGTGATACTTTCAAGGCGAACGGGGCTTCACCGGATGCAATCAAGTTGCGATTGTTTCCATTCTCACTTGAAGGAAGGATATGGGAGTGGCTAGATTCTCTTCCGGCAAACTCCATCAGCACATTTAATCAACTTGCAAGTGCCTTCTTGGCAAAATACTTCCCACCAAGCAAGTTGACCAGTTTGAGGAACCAAATTTTCACCTTTGTTCAAGAGCCGGAGGAGACGTTGTATGAAGCATGGGAGCGGTTCAAGGATCTCCTTCGCCAATGCCCCCAACATGGATTTGAGCCATGGGTCCCCATTCAAGCTTTCTACAATGGGGTAGATGATCACTTGAGAGCCACCATTCTTGCGACGGCGGAAGGAAACATTATGAGCAAGTCCTTCAATGAGCTCCACACCTTGATTGAGCGAGATGGCACTCAACAGTTTTCAATGGTCCAAGCCCGTTCCAAGAGAACGGGAGGTAAGCTTGATGTTGATGTAGTTTCTGTCCTTTCTGCTAAGATAGATGCTATAACACAAAAAATGGACCGTCTAAATGTGAATGTTGCCCCTCCCCTTCCACGTGCTTCTTGCAATTCATATGAGCATGAGACTTTGTTTTGTCCTGTGGGTATGGCTAGTAATGGACCAACGGACCAAGCCAATTTTATTGGCAATCCGAACCCGAGGCCAAATTTTGACCCATTCTCTAATTTCTACAACCCGAGATCGAGGTATCACCCTAATTTTTCCTACCGGAACAACAATCCCATGGGTCTACCACAAGTCCAAAGAACACCCGCCCTGGATTCCAAAGACCTACCCAACCCCAAGTGCCCCAAAAGTCTAACTTGGAGGTCATGATGGAAAGCATGCTTTTGGCTCAACAAAAGCAAGATGAGATTATCAAGCACTTGGCTTCTAAAGTTGAAATCTTAGCCACTCACAATAAAATGCTTAAAACTCAAATTGTTAGCCAAGCTAGCTCTTCCTCTAGCCTTCCGGGTAAGCTTCCTAGCCAATCCGAGATTAACCCTAGGAAACAATGTAATGCCATAACTTTGAGGAGTGGGACACAATTGGCGGGGGCTAAGGGTGCTAGTAGTGAGCATGTGGTCATTCATGTGCAAAATGAGAATGATGAGAATGATGTGAGTTTGCATGATGTTGTGAATGAGGAGGTGTCTCTACCCTCCAAAGAACCCTTAATTGATGTTGTTATGCAAAATGAGAAGGAGACTCCTAATGACCGACCAAAAACTCCTGAAAGAATTTACACTCCGCCTTTACCATTCCCACAAAGAATAGTTAAGGCTAAGCTTGATATGCAATTTGGGAAGTTTTTGGAGATGCTTAAGAAATGCAATATGAACATTCCGTTCATTGATGCTTTGACTCAAATGCCTTTGTATACTAAATTTTTGAAAGAGATCCTCTCCAAAAAGAGGACATTGAATGAGCATGAGACTTTTGCATTGAGTGAGGAGTGTAGTGCAAGTAGTCCAAAATAAGCTTCCTGAAAAGCTTAAAGACCCAGGGAATGTGTCCATAGATCGAGCCTTATGTGATTTGGGGTCAAGTGTGAGCTTGATGCCCTATTCTTTATATAAGAATTTGGACATAGGTAAGTTAAGGTCCACCACCATTTCTCTTCAATTAGCGGATAGTTCTCTAACATATCCTTTGGGTATTTTAGAGGACATTCCCGTCAAAATTGGTGATTTCTTTGTGACTCGTGGACTTTTTAGTTCTTGATATGGCTGAGGATACCCGCACTCAAATCATTCTTGGGAGACCTTTCTTGGCTACTGCTGGGTGTAAGATTGATGTGAAAGAGGGTAAATTGACCTTTGATGTGGGGAGCATCATGCTCGAATTTGAATTTTTAAGAAACATGGTGTTTCCCCATTTACGCTAAATGTTGTAGTGTTGAAATAATTGATGAAGTAGCATGTGATAAACCTTTGCATGAGGGGCATGAACTTGTCAATGCTAAGGTGGTGGAGGTTGACAAATTTCCTCCGCCAATGTTTGGCAAGGGCATGTTGTATGTGTTTAATGACGTTTGTTTAAATGAGTGCATTAGGTTGAAGCTTGCTTTGGTTAAAGCTCCATGCATTGGAGCTCTTGATTTGGACCTCAACTGGAAGGTCAAATGTGATGGTGGCCCGTCTGATGGTGACCGCCCACGGCAGAGTGATCCTTGATAAGGGTATTTGGAGGCATCTTATTTTATAAGAATATGACTTTGAAGTCCATGACAAAGGAGGAACGTTTCTTGAGAAGTCTTCTTTCCTTCCGGTTTATCCTCTTTCCTTAGACGGATGATTGGAGTTGGGTCTATCTAATGACCTTAAAGAAGCACTCGCTTGGGAGGCAACCCAAGGTGATTTCTTTCTTTTTTAAAAAAAATTTTTAGGTAGTTTGAATTTTTCATAAAAGTTACCATTATATGCACTTGAAGAGTGATTGTTCTTTCTCCTTCCATCACATTGATTCTTAATTGCATTGAGGACAATGCTTTGTCCTAGCATGGGGGAAGGTTTTGCATTCATGTGGTGCATGAAGAATGATATATATAGTCGCATTTGCATCCATATAGTTGCATATAGTTGCATTTACTTTAGTTTTGTATTCTTAGTTTTCTTTTATTTGTCTTTTGTCTTTAGTTTCATTTTGTGATTTCTATGTTTTGCATTTGCATTTAGGTTGCATGTAGGGGTAGTTTTTATGGATTTCATTAGAAAATCAGAAAAAAATTAAATAATGTGAAAAAAAAGAAAAAAATTAGATTAGACTTTAGGTTAGTGAATAAATCCTCCGGTGATGATTCTTAGGCTAGGTAGTTTTTCTTTTGACTTTGTTTAATCTTGTATAGCCCATTTGTGAATAAAAGTTTTGGAAAATAGTTTGTAAGAGAATCTTGATTTAGAATTGCACTTTGATAGAGATGATTGATTACCCTTCTTGATCTTATGATGTGAGATTGGCATGTGGAACATCTTGAATTAGGATTGGTTGTTGAGCCTTAACCCGTGAGACCACTAAGCCTTAAAAGACTAACCATTTTTATTAGTCTCATGTTTTCCATGTGTGACTCTATCTTGGTTGCAATCTCTAGAACTTGCTTTGAATCTCTTCGAAACCGAAATTTGTATTTGCATTGACAATGTGATAGAGGCATTCAATTGTTGATTTTGTAAGCTACATGAGCCAAAAAGCCACCCTTACTTGTATAAATTACCACCTTTAGCCCTTTTCTAGCCTTTGACGACTCTTTTTTATTGAACCTACATTAACAAGCCTTGGCCAAATACATTTCTCCTACCCTTAAGCCATTGCTTGGAGTGTCTTGAGTGTGGTATAGGTTGATTTTGGTAAATTTTGTGGTTTGGTTGATGGGGAATAGCTGTGAAATTTAATTCTTGAACTTTTCTCCACTTGTGTAGTCTCATTTGGGTTAGAAATTGGAAACTTGCCTCGTATTATAAATTTGTTTGTTTTGCCATTCACAAAGAAAAAAAAAAAGAAAAAAAATCAGAAAAATGAAATAGAAAAAAAATTTTAAATTAAAAAAAAGAGAAAAAGAACAAAGTGTTTTGGCATTAGCTTGTGTAGATTTAAGGCGGTTTCCAATGGGTTTTTCTAGGTTTATTTTGAATGTTTATGAATGGGTAGTATTGTATATATGAGATATTTGATGCGTTAGCTCCAAGTTTGGCTTTTAGCTCCTCATTACTCAAATAATTTTCCACTCCTACCCTTAACCCCTACCCCGTTATAACCCTTGAAAAGACCTTTTGATTGTCATTTGCATTTGCATCTCGTGGTGGAGATTTGAGATTCTTAGCAAGCATATGGTAGATTATTTCTTTGGTGAGAGTATTGAGAGAACCTTCATTGTTATATATTTTCAAACACATGAGAGGAGTGTTTTCACTTCCCTAAAGTGAGGTTTGCTCTCAATCTTTCTAGTTTTATGGTTATACATGTGCCAACTTGCTATCATTGGAGATTAGGGGTGATTGATTTGATCTTGATTGTGTGATTCATAGAAATCTTTTTAAAAACTTCCTTCTTACTTGTGCTTAATGGTATTCATCACTTTTGGGCTATTATTGGTTAAACTTAGTTGTTAGAGAATTCTACTAATGCTTACCCGAGGAGCGTGTCTAAATAGATTTTTCTTTTTCATCTTGAGTCCTTTTATTTATTTTTTTATTTTGTTTTTGTTTGAGTCTTGTATTTGCTTGGGGACAAGCAAGGTTTAAGCATGGGGGACTTTGATAAGTGTCATTTTTGCATTAGATTTCATAGGAAGTTGCTTGTCATTTTTGGGGATTTATGTTCATATTTATGTACTTTATGCCCCATTTATGCTTTTCACTTGGGTTTTGCGTTTTTGGTCTGCTTTCTGCAGCTTCCTAATGATTTGGACCTGATTTTAGTCATATTTCAGTCCAAAGCTATTTTGAATCTATGTTTCTAACTTCGTTATTGAAAGAGCTTTCCTATGACATATTAGAAGCTTAATTACGTTGAGGAACGGAAAAGATATGAGTTGGAAAGTAAGAAGGGTGTGGTAACTTACACTTCTTTACTCTCTGAATTATGTTTTTCCCACACTTATGAAGCGAGCATAATGATGAAAGAATTAGAAACTAGACTCAATGAGCTGTCCGGAAAATCAAGAATCGCATCATTTGGACATCGGACGAGGAAGTTATGACTAAATCAATTTGACGCATGCCTTCCAGAGCATCCAACACAGGCGGACCGTTTCGGAGGAAACGGCCCGTGTTGGAGGTCGGGAGCATTTACATCGAGAACGGTCAGCCCGTGTCGGTGGACACGACCCGTTTTCAGCGTCCCCGTCCGGTTTTGACATGCCAGCATCCAACACGGGCAGCCCGTGTCGGAGGACACGACCCGTGTTGGAGGTAAATTTTGCCGAGACGATTCGGTTTTGACGGTTTCGCCTCTTGATTGCTTCTTAATGGCTTATTTAAGCTGATGTTCGGTCATTCCTGCGAGGATCCAGTCAAGAATCCTCCATTTTCCCTTCCTCCATTCCTTCACATCAAACCAAAAACTTTGAAGATCGAAGAAGAAGATTGAAGCGATTGCGGGGTTCCATTTGAAGTCGAGAGATTCAAGCGGAGCACTTCAAGCCTATCATCTACTTGTTCATTTCTTACTTGTTTGAGGTTTGATTCCATGTATTGGATATTATTTAAGCTTTCAATAAACATGTGTGAGTAGTTTAGTTTTTCTAGGGATTTGTAATCCGAAACAATGTAGTTTGATTAGTTTTCCATAATTTGTGCTTGAATTCTGATTTTGATTCAATAGAAAGTTGTGTTCATCATGTTCATGAGTGTTACGAAGGCCTAGAATACTTATGTTTAGAGATTAATCTATTATGTACTTGAAAGGTGAAATAGAATAATCGACAACCAACTTTTCTACCTAGTTTATGAAATTTGAGAAGAGATTAGTAAATTAGGGGATCACTTTGATAATTTGAAATCTTTAACTTTGATTAACTTTGAAGGCATACAAAAGTTGTTTGATCGGTTATTTAGAACAATTCTATTAAGCATCGAAAGAGCGGTAGAATTTTGTGATTATCGATCCTTGATTTATTTGAATGAATGATTGCGCAAATTATGTTTAAATAATCAAACCCATTGTTAGGAAAGCAAATCCCTAGATGTTTTTACCCATTGATTTAAGTCTAGATTAATTTTATCAATTTTAATAGTTAGAACTAGTTTAGAAAGAACCAACTTTAAAAATCTGATTTGCTTAGCAATTGAGTAGAGGGCTAGTTTAGTGCGTTGCTAGATCGAGTCCTTGTGGGATCGACCTTGACTAGCTACAATTTAAACACTGTGCGCTTGCGGCCTGTCGGTTTCGAGAGGCAGCCCCAAGAGGAGACTCAAGAACACTCAATTCTAATTTTCTACGTCAAGTTTATGTATGATTGAATCGCTTCAAGTTTTTATTCGGTAATTGTAATTTCTTCTCTTTATCTTTTCTTCACAATTTCTCTTCATTTCTCCATGGCTATGTTCCCTAAATTCTCGTCAATTGTTTAGTATCATGTTTAGGGGCTAATTTCTCTACTTAGGTTGGGATTGATCCCTGTTATGCCTTGATAATCTTGAATTAAGTACCAATTGAATTGTTCCATGCTTGTTAGGTTAGAATTCACTTCGTTCATCACTTTTTCATTGATTACCTCGAAAGAGGACTCTTTTGCTTTTATTAGGGTTTTGTGAACATCTAAAGATGAAAACTTACCTAGAATGACATTGTGAGCGATTAGAACTTCATTATGAAAATAATTTAGGTTTTAATTGAGGGTTGTGAGATTCATTCTTTGTGATTTTTCTCTTTGTTAATCCTATGAAAATACGTGATTAGATTGTGCGGATTAGTCTTTGACCTTCGAAAGTAGGCGAAGTTAGGTTTAATTCGGTGTCTCCCCTTCTAAAGCTGTTAGCATAGGCAAATCTCAAGTGATATTCGATTCTGGTTTCGGTATAGTAGTGTGATTAATCCCAATCTCATAGTTATTTTGTTTTTAGTTGAATCCAAAAACCAAATCACTCGTCGAACTAAGTTTTTACCTAGATTAAAGTTTTTAGGTGGATTTAGTATTTGAAAACGAGTTCCTTGTGGACACGACCCGTACTTGCCGGTTCCTACCTACAGCTACACCATCCACTTGCAGTAAATATTTTTCTTTGAATAAGGGTAAAATTAGAAAAATTGGAACATGATTTAAGTGCAGATTTTTCTATGTTTATGCTCACTGTCTCGAATTTTTTGACTTCATAAATCACCCAAAATTCCTGAAATTTAACTATAGTTTCATGATAAATTACGACAATTTTCTGTAATTATTGGTAAATTTTGGATAATTAGATTTAAAGAAATGAATTTTTGAGTGAAATTATCCTGTTTTGACAAAATTGAAGCCGATTGTGTAATTTGGTCATAAACTAGTGTTTAAGGAGCTATTTTGATAGCTTTAAAGGTATGTGATGATTAAGAAAAATGTGGAACCATAAACAACTTGTGTGCAATAGTATAAGGTCATTAAACGATAATTTTTCTAAATAGAAATCCCACAGAGTTGTATTGATTACAATTGAGTTGAAACATTTTTATGTGAATTATTGATAGTAAAGTAGTTATTTAAGAAATTGAGCAAGCATGATTTGTTTGGAATGATTATATTTTGTCGAGAAAATATAATAATTAAAAATAAAGAGAAAATAAGAAATATAAATGACTAAATAAGGAAAAAAGAATTGTGTTATTGATCTAGGACCCCACGATGCGAAGCTATGGCCATAGTATGCGGTGTATGTCAAACTAAAGCCATGAATTATTTTGCTTCCATGAATTACGGACAATACACATTCTTCAAAGTTGAGGCCACAAATTATTTTACCTATAAGAACTGAGCCGAAAAATTATTTTAGCTCCAAGAATTAAAGAACTAGGTTTCTAGAGTAAGGCATAAATCTTATTTCTATTCGATAATATGACTTAAATCAAGAATTATAACATGATGTTACATGAGAAGATTAACGATTAATCATATGATAATTTGAATAGAGAAGAGATAATGAATGTATGACGAATATGAATAAAAGGAGCAAATGAATTATGTTTCAAATGATTACATGAATGATTGATATTATATTTTTATCCGAGTCCGTAAGCCTAGTAAGTTTATGTATCTTACGTATCTTGAATATGTATACTCTTAATTATATGTCACTAGTGAATATTAATCTTACGTGTGATTGCTGATGAATTAATGTCCAAAGTGAAAGAAAGGGTTGTGTTTAGGTTATTCATCGGCTTAGTGGAGCTCGTGACCTCATCAATAATTTTAGGTTCAAAATATAGACTTCTTGTAGTAGTTTGTTATTTTTAGAAGAGGCGGACCAATGAATAAGAGATCCCTGGACTTGCTATTAGTCTTATGTTTTACGTTTTCAAGTTTGTTATATCGATTCTATGTTGAACTTGAATTTTGATTGTGTATATATAAAAGGCCAATATGGATACTTCGAGCGTGTGGCTCGTTATGTTGTGAATACTCCGAGCGTGTGGCTCGTTGAGTTTTTTATTGTAAGTTGTGCGAGATAATAAGGCTTTAAGCCTAGGGGACTAGTCAAATTACAAATAAAACTCTACCAAATTTTCTGGAAAACCTTCAAAATATAGAAAACGCTTCCTTCACTTTAAGAGAAAAGCTAGTAAACCTAATTTAAGGTTTTAAGTAGTCTTAAGGGTTCCTTTCGGAAATCCTAGCATGTAATATGTCATTTTAAGGGAAAAAAACCATTTCGTCACTTTAAGAGGAAAGCTAGTTTGGATTACATATATCTTAAGATACTCATACTTGCTATTATTGGTTCCTTTCCTCTGGGTTTCTAGTTCCTTTTTTTTCGCTTTCTAGGTGAATTTTTTCCGGGCAGGTAGGGTGTCACTATTTTTTCTTCCATTCTATCGCTCTGCTAAGGATGGGAGGTTTGCTATTCCTCCACAGCTTTTATTTTTTTCAATTATGTCATACTTCGGCAAGCACAATCAAACCTTTGGTTTGGCTACCAAAGCCTTATTTTAATCAAACCACTTGTGGTTCTGAACCACTATGTTTATCTCAGACCTAACCAATTTTTCCTTTTGTACTCATCAGTTTCTATTGAATAGTGCACAAGTGAAGAGTTTAACTTGGTTTATCATTTTTGTTGATATTGGTACACATTCTTATTTTTTACTCCATGTTGTTTTTTAGACATGTGGGTTCATCTTCTTTGTCATGTTATGTATGTTTTTTTATGAACAATTCTCCTTTGGTAGGAAACTACCAGCTTTTCCTTTTGGACTAAAAACTTTTGCATTAATACTATCCATTCTAGAACTCTGCTCTTTTAGGGACAAGTTTTTGATTGGAGTGGATTTTTTTATTCTATGTGTTGTTGCTCTTCTTCCGATTTAGATATTATGAAAATAGTTGCATGGAATGTTCAAGGTGCAAATCAATTAAAATATCAATAGAAAAATTTTCCCGGATATACTTTTTCTATTGGAAACTATGATAAAAGAAAGTAATATTGCACACATTATCTCCTCGTTAGGCTATGACCAATTTGATCATGTTCTTCCTATTAATCATTATGGAGGAATATGGGCATTATGGAACAATATTCAAGTTTCGGTTAAAGTTTTACTTAAAGAACAACGGACTATATACCTTTTGGTGTATGATAAAAAATTACAGAAAGAATATCTGATTTTCGGTATATATGCATTGGAGCAAGGAAGGACAAGAATAAATTCTGGAACCATTTACTTCAACTCAATGATATTTTCTAAATGGCTTGGTGTATTATTGGAGATTTCAATGAGATGGTACATCTTTGAGATAAAATTGGAGGTACCCAATTGACTATTAACAAATTACATCGTATGCGTAATTTTTGAACATAATTTACGATGAAAATATCGATGAAAATATCGTTTCCATCGGGAGAGTTTTTACCTGGAAGAAATTCATTCATGGTCAACTCATCTATGAATGAAAGACTAGATAGAGTCGTTGAATGCTAAGATTGGCTCACGTTATATCCTGATAGCTTTGTGCTTCATGGACCATTCTCTTCTTCGGATCATAATTTTATGTTTTCGGATACCAATATTAATATTCCTTCTCAGAAAAGACATAAGTTTCAGTACCATAATCATTGGGCTACTTTTGATATTGTCCATAAAATTGTTAAAAATTTTTGGTAGAAATATTTTAATGGTTTTCCTATGTTTAAGGTGGTCAATAAACTTAAAGAGGTAAAAGGTCAGCTCAAAAATGGAAAAATAATTTGGGAGGTATTTTCCTAGGCCGTACAAAAAGAAATTCAACTCAACTCAATAAAGTGGAAGATAAACTTATTATGTACCCTCTTAATCATGGACTTCTCCACTGGCAGCTCCGCTTAATTAAACAATGAGAAAGATTTTTTTTTATTTAATTAAAAGTATTGGGTTCAACTCTACTTGAAAGAATGGTGTACAAAAGGAGATGACAGTCTAATTTTTTTATTGATCTACAAAGACCTGCAAACGAAAGACCACAATTTTGCGAATTAAAGACAAAACTAATGTTTGGCTAGAAGAAAAGACTCTTATACCACATAAATTTATCTCTGAATTTTTTCCGATTTAAATCATAAGTTAGACATGCATAACAAATTTATCAATAGATATTCCCACAATAGTGACTACACAAGATAAATGCTAGGCTCGCTACTCCTATCTCACCTCAAGAAATTACACGAGTTATTTTTCAAATTGACCTATCTAAAGCACCAAGCCCAGATGGTTATGGTGTTGGGTTATTTCAAAAACATTAAAATATCATAGGCAATGATATTATTTATTGTATTACGAATTTCTTCAGGTAGAAACTGCTCAAAGAAGTCAACCACACACTTATCGCCTCAATCCCCAAAGTAGATACTCCTACAACGGATCATTTTTGTCTAATTAGCCTTTGCAATTGCCTATAGAATATTATTTTGAAAATCCTTGTCAACAGGATGCTCCTTTTCTTGACTGAATTATTAGTCCTATATAAAGCGCTTTTATATCCAATCGAGCCATTCATGACAATTTTCTGGTAATTCATTAAATCATGTATAAATTTAAGAATATTAAAGGTAAAATTGAATACGTTCGATGAAGTTAGACTTGGAAAAATCCTATGATAAAATTGAATGAGATTTTATTTTGCATGTTTTAGAGACTTGGCGTTCATAACAACCGGATAAGATGGATTTGGGAGTGTATAACTATTGTTTCTTACTCGTTGATAATCAATGACAAGATATGTGATCACTTTATATTGTCAAGAGGGATTCATTAGGATGACCCTTTATCACCCAATCTTTTTATTATTTGTATCGATGCGCTTAGAAAATCATGTAGGCCTCAACCATTCCTAAATTTGGTTTAGGGATAAAGGTCTGCCATGATCATTTTTTTTTGTGTGTTTATTATTTGTTGATGATAGCCTTTTTTTTTTTTGTAAATATGTCTTGAGACATATCGCAAGTTACAATTCATTCTTCAGGAATTCTGCAAAAGATCGGGATAACTTGTCAATTTCCAAAAATCAGCTCTTGTATTTCTAAGAATACTACATTCTCATACATGTTGCACTTTTTAACATACCACATACAGATTCTCTAGGTAAATACTTGAAATTTCCAGTTTTTAATAAAGAGCTTTGAAAAATACTTTTTTTTTGACATTGTACGTAAAGCGTATTAGAAATTTCAAACTTGTAAAGCGGCCGCTATTTCTAAAGTTGGTAGAACTATCCTCATACAACCAAATCTTGAATATATTCCAAGCCACACTATGTAATATTTCAAATTACCAAAAGCAACCACTAATGATTTAGATAGAATTAATTGATAGTTTTTATGGAAGAATATACTATGAAAGGACTTCCTATAGTGACATGGGATAAAATATGTATTCCAAAGAAAATGGGGAAACTAACCCTTCGTAAAATGGAAGCGATCAATAGAGTGTTTTTTTTTTTAATGCAAATTAGCTTAAAAATATCTTACAGAGTCAAATAATTTTTGGGTCAAAATCATGAGAGCTAAATACCATTTGGAATCAAATTTTTCAGAGAGCCTCCAAACCTTCCGAACTTGGGTGTTGAAATGTGTACTACAAAGCAGAAAACTTTTAAGAAAATGAGTCAGATGAGAAGGTTTTTAATGATGATAGTATAAAGTTCTTGCTCGATAATTAGTGTTCCCAACAAAACATTTTGGACATACTCCATCTGAGTGATGTGGATGTTCTGCTCCTGTAAACATTCGTCAGCAACTTCATTAGTCCAACCAAGGATTAGAACCTTTCCCTACTTAATTCTTTCATACCTAATAATTTCGTATGTAATTTGGCTAAAAGTATTCACATCCTCTTTCATGATATGAATGATTCTATGTGTTGGAGGTTGATGGGAAGTGAGAATTTTATGACGAAATCAACAATATGGCGCACTCATGACTTACCTTTAGGGTCTGATATTACTTGGGAATTTCATCGGATTTGGAAACTAGATATTATGACAAAGCTAAAGATATTTCTTTGGCAAATGGCTCATGATGCCTTACCTGCAAGAGGTAACCTAATTAAATATGGTGTTAATTTAGATCCTGGTTGTCCTTTGTGTCATTCTAATATTGAATAAGATAAGCATATGTTTAACTAGTGCCCTATAACCAAGAATATTTAGGAGATGACTTTCCAACACAAATGGATAGAGTTTACATTGCTCAACTTGACTACAATTCGATTAGGGATATTTTGCACGTCTTACATTCATAAAAGAAAATGGTACAATGTCATCGCATAATTACTCCTATATGGAGTATATGGAGATCACACAATACTATTATTTTTTAAAATGAGAATTACAACTATGTTGGTACTTGTCATTTGTATCAAAATAAACTGGACATAATAGAGGGTTGGAAGTAGATATGATATGGGTTCTTCTTTATCACAACATGTGCCCCCTTCTAATTACCTAAATTTACTTACTTTGCCAACTGGAACAAATCCCTAGTAAGATTCATCAAAATCAATTTTAATGGATTAAAATCGCATTCCTTAGCAGTAACTAACTTCATTTTCAACAACTTGGAAGGAAGATTCATTCTAGCGGGAGGCGATTATCCAGCCAGGGCTTCAATTCTTGCTTTGCGAAGCAATTGCAATGAGAAATGGAGTTCGCGCGGCGGTTTAAGTAGGGTTTCAATCAATTTTTCTTAAAGGCAACAACCACACTCTCTTTAACGTTTTAAAGGGCAAATTCTAATTCCTCGAGAGTTCTAATACCTTGATAATACTAAAATCTACCTCAATTGCTATTGCGAGGTTTTTATTCATCACATTTTCCTTGAAGGCAATCACAACTGGCTAACCATCTTTAAATTTTTGTATCTCATTCACTTTTATTTGATGTATAGTTCCTTCTACTTATCTCCTCTATATCCTTACTAAGAAAACGTTGGTAACACCTTGAGCTACCTATAATTGTTTCGTTTGCTGACCACTGAAAAAAAAAAAGATACTTATTTTTGGGCCGACTTGGTCCAAACCGGGGCCGAAAAGCCGAGCCCGGAACAGACCGTATATAATACTGAGAGACCCCGGCCCCTGATGGTAAAGCAAACAACACACAAAGGGAGAGCTGGTTCTGTGGATTGTGCGCCAAGAAAAAAAAAAAAAGAGGGGAGCGAGAGAAGGGGGAAGGATCCATGGGTTGGGTGTGGAGAGACGATGATGATGACTCCAACAATTCTGATTCCTTCGCCATGGCGGATTTCCGAAACCCCAACCCTAGCTCCGGCTCCGGCCATCATTGTTCCACCAGGAGGATTGTTCAGACCAAATGCAACACCGAGGAGGTCGCGCCTGGTAAATTCGTTAAGAAGTGTGAGAAAACTGAGCAGATTTTCAGGGATTGCGTTGGCAAGTATGCTTCTCCCCTCCCCCTCCTCTTTTTGTGTATGTGTGTGTTGATTGTTGGTTGTGCTTGATTTGTGATTTCATTTTGTTTATTTGACTAGTATAGGCACTTGGGGATTCAGCGAGTTAATCGATTTCGTCTTAGTGTGCTATACATTGACCTTTTAATATCACGATTGAATTCGGACGAAATTAATTTTATCTTGGTCCTTGATTCTTAGATCAAAATTTGTTGGTGTTCATTACTTGGGTCGACGACAATGCGAAACGTCGGCTACATTATGGTTGGAGAATGGAACGGTGAGCCGTAAAAATACATGTGATAAAAGTTGTGGTTTGATTGGCACATTATGGGGGAAGAAAAAGGGGTTTATTTCCAACACTTGACAATTGATGCGTGTGAATGTGATTGTAGAAGAGCATTTCTTCACTAGGAATGTGCTTCGTGTTTTTATCTTTTTATTTTTTTAACAATCATTCTATAGGTAATTGTTTGTAATATGTCAATTGCTATATATGTTTGTGCGCATTAGGGTTGAAAATGGCTAAATTTGACTTGGTAGGCAATGTGGGGTTTAACAAGTGTGCAAATTTGAAGTTTTGGGCAAAAATTGCCTGCCTTGGTTGTACAACATGCCATTTGGTGACACAGTCTGGAAAATTTGATTGGTGGTAATGGTAATAGTGTTTGGCATAAGAGGCTAGTTGAAGGTCGTGTGGGTATTGCTTGTCTTCGATCCTTCCTTACTGTCAAGATCAGTGTTGATGGGTGAATTTCTTGTGAAGCTAGCTGTCAACTGCATTGGGAATGTATCTCATGTTGTACAAGTAAAACCGGGAAATATCTGAAGGGGGGTCCAACTGTAATATCTTATCCCTGATTCACGGGCAAGGTCACTGTGTCTGACCCCTTTCCCAAGTCCCAATCCATCTGAGGTATGGATTTAGATCTGAAAGGGGTTCAGGAATTCGGGCATAATAATAAACCTTTAGTATTCTATTGAAGAAGTTGGCCTGAGGTGTATAGAAACTATTTGCTGGTGAATTGTGGTGGTACTCTGAAGGATTGCATATATATATGCCTGAAGAGTGAGCTATATTGTGGAAGCTGGGGTGAGAGGCACAGAGACCATTGGCTTATTGGATGACACCAAGGGGTCATTTCTATCTCTTGAGGATGGTGGATGACCTCTTTGCAGTTCTGGTCACTCCCATTTGATGGAGAATGGCTACAGGAGCTACAATTGTGTGCATTTTGTACGTGCTTTGGGGAAGACTGTAGTAATTTCCCATGGGATAATGGAACTTAGAAATTTCTCTTTGTGCTAAAGTAAAATCTATTGGGTAGGTATTGATACAATTTGTGATAATGATTTTAGGAAGGTGCATAGGTTGGCTCCATGAGTTTGTTTGAGAACAATAATGCATTAATGCAGATCAATTCTGGAACAATGCAATTGGTTCGTTGTAGGAGCTATAGTTTTTAGAACTCATTCTCCTAGGGTAAGATTTTAATTATTAGGGTGGTAATAGCTATACACGGTGCTTATGAGGTGTTTATGGGGACACTTTCCTCTTGGATATCACTCAACTTTGGCATGTTACTACTCATTACTTACTACCTAATACATTTTGATACGTCTTGTTTTCAGCACAGCAGTGGCTGTCATCAATTAGCAATGTTTCGGATTCTGTTTATAGTGGACCATAATGCTTCTGCAATTATAGTTCGGATAAGATTGTGTTGACGCATATCTTACTTGTAGACTTGTATTATAGTCTGTCTTGCACTCATGTAATGTGTTGATGTCTTTGTTTAATTTGGTTGATTGTGTCAACGAACATACCTGTAAATGACGGTGAGTTTAATATGATCAAAATTTTAAGGACTTTAGGCCACCTAATTACAGAACCAATTGTTTAACTTAGTGCATTGGTACCTGAGTCTTGACATGAACCTGTTGTTCCAGTAACAACTACATGGTCCATATTCTTAAAGAAAAATAGGTGATCGGTGAAGACTGTGGGGTCCACACTACTGGCACCAATTTTGGCTCTTAAATGACTATGTAGTTTGTCGATGGGCCCATGACTGATTAACAGTGTATTCTGCATTTAACAGGCCTACTGAGGTTGTGCAATCAATCAAGGAATGCACAGAAGAAGATGTTACTAATGAGGTTATGAAAGGGGCATCCTTCTCAGGATCTTCTGATATTCGACCCTTTGAATTTCATGGACTTCGCAGTGATATTGAGGGTATTGAGTGTAGCCTCTTTGGAGGCATCAACCGTTTCTTTGAAGCGGCTGATGAGATGAGAAACAGCTTCTTTCACATGATGGATGATCCATCCTTGTTTAGTGCGCACTCTTCGTCATCAGCAGCTAGGAGGCAAGGAGTACCGATCGAAGACCACATTGAAAATGATCCAGAAACAGGACGAAATGAATCCAATTCTGGCAGCATTGATCTTTCTGGACTTGCAAGAGATGTCTAGCCATCTTGAGATCTAATTTTTCCATTCATAATCTGTTTTTGAATTCAATTGGGGCGGACTTATACATTTTAATGTTTTGTAAAGTAGCACTTGCATGTGATGGGAAGGGGGAGAAAGCACAATATATAATGTTACGGTAAATTATGATTTATGAGGAGTAAATATCCTGGTTAATCTGCGGACTTTGTTTTTCAAGCTGAATGGGTTTCCCTCGATTATATATTGCCTACAGTCTCTCTGTTTTATTTTCCCTCTTTGTTTGTGGAAGTTTTTTTTCTTTTTTAAAAAAGATCATTAGTCAGTCAAAAGGAAAATTTCAAAGTCACGAGTGCATTACTCTAATGATAACTGAAGCAAACTAGAAAGATTTAAAATAAAATAGCACTACTAAAAATTCTAAGGAAACACAATCTACAATAGGGATTACAAAGAGATTTCCCATCTACGACAGGGATCACAAAGATATTTCCCGTTTAATAAGGAAGTAATGTTTTGTAACTGTTTAAATTATTAGGGATTACAAAGAGATTTTCCATCTACGACGGGGATCACAAAGAGATTTTCCGTTTAATAAGGAAGTAATGTTTTGTAACTGTTTAAATTATTATTACAGTATTTCAAACAAAATCTAAGGAAACACAAGGAATTGCACAGTGATCACTAAGAGGTTTTTATAGAAAGTCTAAGAAAACACAAGTAAAAATAACAGTACTGTAATTGTTAGTATCACTAATAACCCGTGGTGATCGTTAATTACTAATCACAACCGTTAACCACTAACTATAACCGCTAACCATTAATCGTTAATTTTGACAGTTAAAACGAACAAGCCCTAGCATTTCTCTAGGCTCTAGCTCAAACATATGCAAGCTCAAGGTCACTGCAAGGGCCTCAAGGTCACCGCAAGGGAGGTGGCCCTTTAGATTCGGTCCGTATTTTGTCATAGATTTTGTTGGCTTGTCCTATATCAAATTTGCAGCAATGCATATCTCAAAAAAAATAAATAAATAAATAAAAGAACAAATTTTAGCAAAGTGTGTTACATTACATACCTGTCCATGCTACATGTAGTGAGGACTCACTATCTAGCCATAATTCAAGCGGTTCTAATTCTCTTCCAAGTGTTGTGCTCGACCATTCAAATCACTCCATTGCTATAGTTTCTGTTCAGGACTCCTAAAAGGAGGAAGACAAACCCCTAATAGTTCAAGGGCGCCGACATCAGAGGTGGAGAAGTTGCTCTTTTCAAAACGAAGGATTTTCTTTCAATAGAAAGGTTTGTTGGAAATGGTTGAATTAAGGACTATGGAGGGCATTGTATAAATAAATATAGTATATACACATCTAAAAAATATTGTTTTGTTTATATTTATTTTATTTGTTTTTGTCACAAAAATTCAATCGAGTGTTAAGAACAACCCAAAGTGTATATCCTTGGGCTCGACAAGCATTTCGAGAGCACAAGAATGGTTGCTACGGGTTGGCGTCGGCCCGTGGACCTCATTGAATGACGTCGTCTTGTTCAGTTCAGCTTTCTAGAGTCTCCTCTATCCATTTCTGAAAATTTCTGTCCAACTTATCGTTTCGTCCAATGACTTCGGGGTTAGGTTTAAGGTTTCCTAAACCCTAACATTTACTATAAATAAAGGGTCTCCTCCCCTTATTTTGACACATAAATTCAGCTGGGAAAACCCCTATTTATATTGATTTCTCACTCTTTTTCTCCCTATTATCTTTCACTCACAACTCGACAAAAGCCGACTTGGCTCGGACCGGCCCGAAATTTTTGAGTTTTAGACACAATTTTCTCGACCCCGAACACCAAAAAAACCGAACACCAAAAACTCATAAATTAACGGGTCAAACCCGACTCGAACTCGCTCAACTCTGTTGGGTTCACGCAATAAAAAAATAACAATTTTAACTTTGTGGCCTATTGGTTGAATGTTTTATGCATGTTACATGATTTTTCCTTCACTTTATCTTTCTTTTAATAAATGGTTATTTATCATCACATTATTTGGAGAGTCGTTACATATTTATTGCAATCATTTACAAACGAAGACTAATACTTGTTTCACTTCTCAACTTCTTCCTCGTAAAAAAAGCCATTATGCATAGTTTATTTCCATAAAAATATATCTAGATTCAAATGGCTTGATATATTAAAAATACTAAAAGTGCACAAGTGATACTCGTTGTATTTTTGGTGAATTGAATATACCTAGTCACATCTTAAATAATATACTTTTAGAAATAATATTACTATAATCATATAAAATTTTAATGTTATAATTAAAAATAATGGAATAATGGCCCGAGAGAGAAAGTATAGAGAGAGGAGTTCTTGCTACATCAATGGCGAGGAAGAAGAAAGCCTCTATTCCTAGAACTTATAATCAACCAAATACGGTGCCCATTCCACACCTTCATCAACACCACCGCCCTGTACCCCAGTAGTGAATACCCGGACTAAGAAGGCCCGACCAATGGAACAAGTAACCAATGGTTGAGATTCAGCAGGTGAAGGGGAAAACCCACAACCATTATCCTGGGCGGGAGGCTACAAAATGATATTTCTAGACAAGGTACACCAAATCAAGGTCCACTTAGTGAGATTGATATGGCCGGATTCCCGGGCATGAGATTGGAGTATACGCCTTCGATAGAACAAAATGGGCGATTGGTCCGGAAGATCGAGGTTACGGATATAGAATCGAAATGGAATACTGGGAATCAACACTCATTTGTAGAATATTGGGGGCTAACCCACCTGTGAGAGTGATGGAAGGTTTCCTCAAGCGAATGCGGGGGCTACTCGCATTGACAAGGTACTCAAAATGGATAATGGAACTTATATTGTTTGTTTTCATGCAATTTTGGATCGAGATAGAGTCCTCGGACAACACATATATGCTTTTGATAAAAAGCCTTTGATAGTGAAGAAATGGTCCTTGGGGATGATTTTCACATAAAGGTTAATTCTCTTCCCATTTGGGTGCAATTACACAATCTTCACCCTAAATTTTGGGGAATTGATGGTCTCGAGCAAGGTAGCTAGCTTAATTGGTAGACCCTTGATGACAGAAAAAATCACGAGTTGATAAGGGGAGATTAGACTATGCAAGAGTGCTAGTGGAAGTTGATATTATTAAACACTCGCCAATGAAGGTTGAATTCATTAATGAGATGGATAACCTCATTGTTCAAAGTGTGGAATTTGAATGGATTTTCTAAAATGCAATAAATGTGGTATGTATGATCATTTTGATGATGGTTGTAGAAAGGGCATAAGAAGGGTTCGGGTGCCTAAGCCCAAACCTACACAATTGGAGAAGGAGACCCATACGGAACACCAAGTAACACATATCACTCCTACCACGGCAGTTAAGCCACAAAGGGAAGCATTAGACCAAACAAATGCTTATGAAATGCTTGGACATAGCACTCGGATATCCAATACAGGAAGAACATAATCCCCTAGTGGTCCCCTAGGGGAGGGGTATGGATAGATTTGGCACCTTGAATGTGAGGCGTATGAATAACCCCTCAAAGCAGGAAGAAATAGCTATCTTCTTGTATAATAAAGGCCTAAAACTGGCTGGGCTCTTAGAAACCAAGATTAGTATCGGTAATATCCTAAAAGTTGCAAACAAGGTTTGTAAGAACTTGAAATTGGCGACTAATGCTACGGTGGAGATGAAAAGTAGAATTTAGGTACTATGGAAGGATGATTATTTTGCATTTAGTACTCTACATGTATGCTTACAGGCCATTCATTTACTTGTGAAGCATATTGCAACTCAACAATAGTTCCACTTCACCGTGGTGTATGCATCAAATCATGAGGCGGATAGGAGGACACTTGGTAATTTCTAATTGATACAAGTACTACTATGGATAGATGGATTGTCTTTGGAGACTTTAAGCTGTAATTTAAGTGAAGAAGAGAGGATTGGAGGGGCTAATGTGCATTTTGTAGATATAATTGATTTTCGAATTGTGTGGATCTCAAGCAATCGTAGGAATTAAACCATATTGGTCCTTAATTCACCTGGACCAACAAGCGGGGTGTTGGGAAATAATATACTCAAGACTGGACAGGACACTCGTCAATGAAAATTGGCTTACTCGCATTCCCCGAGATGGACTATGAAGTGGTTTTAGGGGGTATTTTAGATTATTGCTATTTAATAATTAGTGATCATAGAGTGCGAGAGGAAAGCATCCCGATTCATATTGTACAATATATGGTGCTTGAATTACAAAATTCAAGGACATTATTCAAACAAGCTGGCAATATGAAGGGCAAAGGACTCGATGTTTAAGGTGGTCCGAAATTAAAGAAACTGAAACCAACCTTGAGGAAACTTCATAAAGAGGAGTATACACATTTGGAGGAGCAACTTGTTTAAATAAGGAGTCAAATAGCTAATGTCCAAGAAATAATGTTCAATGGACTAGGGGATTAAGGATTAGTTACAGTTGAAAAAGAGTTGATTGTAAAAATGAAGAATATGAAGAAGAACATCAAAGAAGCTTATATTCAAAGAAGCAAGATAAGGTGGATCAAAAAGGGGATATGAACACAACATTCTTCCATTCCCAGCTGAGACAAAAACAATATCAACCCAAAATCTATTCCTTGCATAACTTGGAAGGTAATCTGATTTTTGACCAAAGTGAAATTGAAAAGCATTTGGTACACTATTTCCAAGTCTTATTATCAGCAAAAAGGAGAGAGGCCATGTGAATGGCTCTATTATTGTAAAAGGGGCATGCATACAGGAACATCAGCATTGGGGTTGGTCAAGCCATTCTCTAATCAAGAAATCAAAAAGGCTACATCGTCTATCAAGGGGACAAAAAGCCTTGGTCCCGATGGCTTTGGAAGTAAATTCTACCATGCGGTTTGGGATATTATTGGAAAGGATATTTGTGCAGCAGTTAAGCAATTCTTTCGGACAGGTAAAATGTTAAAACAACTCAACTCAACTACAGTAACCTTGATACCTAAGGTGGATCACCCACAGAATACAACCGATTTTAGGCCTATTTCCTGTTGCAATGTACTTTACAAGGTAATCTCTAAACCGATGAGCAACAGATCGAAACCCATCTTTCTAGCGAGTAATACAATCCAATCAGGCAGCCTTTGTTGCTAATATGAAGATTATCCACAATGTAATGATTGGCTTAGACCTTATGAGATTCAACAAGAGGAAAAACATATCCTTTAGATATATCATCAAAGTAGATATTAGAAAAGCATATGGTATAATCGATTGGGATTTTATTAAGGAAATGATGTTTGGCCTTGGCTTTCCTCATCTATTCACTCAGTGGATTTATGAATGTATCTCAACTACACATTTCTCTTTGAATTACAATGGTGCACTTGCATGGGTATTTAAAAACAGTAGGGGACTAAGACAAGGTGACCCAAGTATCATCCCTTCGTTTGTAATTGGAATAGAGTACCTGTCTAGACTATTGCAAGAGGTGGCTGATGAGCCTGGGTTTAGATTCCATGTAGGGTGTAGGGGTTTAAGCTGAACCACCTAATCTTTGCTGATGATTTACTTCTCATCTACAAAGTCGAAGAAAAATCTGTCTCTTACTTAATGGATGCACTTTAGAAATTTGCATTGGTTGTGGAAGTAAATGCACAAAAATCATACATTTACATGGCAGGAACAAATCCAGCAGTTGAGAAGGAAATACTTGCAGCTCATTGGCTCTGGAGATAGGGTCACTACCTATGCAATATCTAGGTGTTCGACTTAAACCTGGAAAAATGAATTGCAATGACTGCCAAGTTCTAGTGTCAAAGATCACCACAAAAATCAAAAGAGGGGGCTAAAAAGTTGAGCTATGCGAGCAGATTACAACTTGTAAATCATGTTCTCATGAGCATGCATGTTTATTGGAGTTCTATCTTCATCCTTCCTAGCCAAGTAGTTAAAGGGGTGGAGAGAGCTTGCAGAGATTACATCTAGAGTGGTGTAGAGGGTGGGAAGAAGATAATCCTAGTAGCATGGGAAGAAATTTGCTGCCCTAAGAAATATGGTGGACTATGAATCGGGGATTGCTTGAGCTAGAATAAGGCATTGATTGCTAAGCATTTGTTGTATATGACTGAACTCCCGAGAGAACTTATAGGTAAAGTGGATACATTCAATTTACTTGAAAGGGAAGGAGTGGTATAATGCTCCGAGTAAGAGCCGACACTAGCTGGTATTTCAAGAGGATAATAAAAATGAGGGAATATCTTAATCTGTGGTACAACTCACATGAGAAGAGCTGGAAGACTTGCAAAGAGGGAAATTTCATATCAAATCTACATACACAGACCATGCAAGAACATCGGGAAGAAATTGAGTGGTGGAAGTTGGTATGGCACAAATATACTATACCTAGGCATTCCTTTTGCCTTTGGATGGTACTGAAAAGGATAATTTTAACGAAGGATAGGGTGAGTAAGTGGATAGAAGGGGTGGATGTTGGATGTGTCTTTTGTGCACATGAAGAAAGTATTGACCTTCTGTTCTTGCAACGCCCTTTTGCACAAGAAATCCTCAACTCTTTGAGCAATGAGCAATTACACGAGTGAATGGCAACCAACATGGAACACAAGTATTAGGGGAGGGAGGAATTCAATAGCAAAGAAGTCGGTCATAGCACCCCTCATTGCGGTCGTGGTCTATCAAGTTTGGCAGGAAAGGAATGCCGGGCAATTCCAATGCAAAGCCACGAAGCTAGGGACATAGCAAAGCTCATTAGGGGGATAGTGAAGGTACAATTGAAAAACAGGAAGCAAACTTACAAGCCATGGGTGGATAGATTGTAAATAGAATGAATTCTTTGAGTATGCCAAAAGTAGCTTGTAAATACACTTGTTATGTTTAATGGAGATACTTATAGTTTTTCCAAAAACAAAATAAATAAAAATTTGATGTTATAATTAAAAATAATAATTTTAGTTTATTGCAAATCTCTAATTCTTATTCATTTGAAATTGTTTTAGTTGTACACGAACCATAGCTTTCAAGATGGGCAATGGACCGAGGTTAAAACAAAGTCAAATTTTTGCTAGTGAATAAAATAGGTCGATTATGCCTACCCATGTTAACTCTTTCTTGATGTGTTTTAAAATGCAATAAGTATGCATATAAATCTCCTTAATTTAATAGAAGTGGTGAAATAAACATCCGAACCTTAAACGAATCATTAACGAGAACAAGTCATTATTATTCAACCCATTATTGATCAAATTTTCATTAACCTTATTTAAATGGATCAAGCCACTTGACTTAATGGGATCTTCACACAAATATCATAATGAAAGTTTTGAATATTTTTTAATATTCTTTTTAGAAAATACAAATACTATACTTTTTATAGAACTATTGGCAATTTTAAGCAAAAATTATGTTGAATTTTTATAATTAAAAAACAAAAATGACTCATAAAAAGGCGGTCCGCACCCGTTGGGCCGATCCGAAACCCGTATAACCTGATATACGACCGCCTATATTTTACCCGAACCGAAATACACCCGACCCGTATTTTATCCAAACCCGAATACACTGACCCGTATTTAACTTGTCCGCCTGAATTGACAGGTTTCACACTTTATAATTCCCTTTCTAAACAAGCCTTCTTTTTGCCTCTTTTGCTTTCAGCTTCCATACTGTTACTTTACTAAAATCCGACCGAGATTCAAGCCTATTAGGTAGGTCAATTTGAAGGCATCATTCCACCATTCGCGGAGTTTGTTTGTTTTTATTTCATTTAATTTCGCTTTTATCGCTTTCCCTATTGTGATTTTAAGATGTAATCGCTTTACTTTCCACCCTACTCGATGTAATTTATTTGTTGCTTTCTTTCATCGCTTTCCTTTATCGCTCTCGTTTAATTGATGTATTTACTCTTTATTTATCGCTTTATACATGTTTTGGTTGCTTTAGTTTCCGCTTTTTGTACGTTGTTTGCTTGTCTTTTTTAAATGCGATTCAAACTCCCTTTTCCAATTAGTCAAGGTCGTATTTTAACGGGTGGAATGAGGAGCGTCCCTCTTTGTTTCATACCTTTGCCCTTGAGCACCTGTATCATTGGTTTACGACTAATAGAGTCATGTTCTAAAACTTTTTTGATTCCGGATTAGAAAAGTGTTTCTTTTTATTTTATTAATTTTTATTTCGAACCGACTGGCGACTCCCTATTTAATCATTTTAATTCTTAATTAATTATGTCTCAGTTTTTCTAAACGAACCGGTAAAAAAGTAGGACCCGACTGATAGCCTAAAGCCATTTGGTCGAGACTCGCCTCTACAATCCAAGCCGGATGGTTGGTGCCGGACAACGGCTACGGTGGGGCGGCCCCGATCCCCAACCGTTACTTGGGCTTAGCTTCGGTCTAGACAGTTCTAGCTGCCTAATCCAATAGCTTTCGCTGCAGTAGCTCCTTCCTTTGTTTCCTATCTCGTTTAAGAAGAGCATCCCTAGACTTATAAAAACCTAATTTCAAAAATAAAGTGATTTCCTAAAAATCGCCAATCAACCCTTCTTAAATCTCTTTTTTAAAAGCCTTATCGTTCGCTTGATAAGCACACCTCGCATGAAGGTCACATTTGTGAGGAAACTCAATCTATTACTACGAAACAGGTCATGACTCCTACCCGTATACACCCTAATTTAGGGCTTGATGACTAGTGGTTGCTAAAAGTTTTAGGTTTGATAGAATATGTTACTTAGGAGGACATATTTCAAAGGATGACAAAGCTTTATAAATTGGGCCAAATCAGTTTTAGAGGTTAAGGTTTTGTAAGGCTCTTCAACAGACAACATTGTTTTTGCTACTTGCTAGTGTTGGTAAATTTAAAACGGTGTTGGGTTGATCTAACTGGGGTTTGCTTGGAATACAAAGTTCAAGATTGTAGTACAAAGTTCAGGATTAGTGTGTTGAGAGATTGATGTGGAGTCATATTGATTTGGTATTTTGAGCTTTGCAGTGATGTTTAAATTAGTATGTAGGTGTATAGGTTGGTTAATTTATTTTAGTTAGCCGTTAATTCTTGCCTTTTATTAGGAAAAATTTATATCCTCCCATCCTTATATCTTATATATCAAATTAAACTTGCAGCGACCAAATACCCTGATCAACCACCAATAGAAATACCCTCTATAAATATTTAGCGTTCTTTCCCAATGAAAAAAACTTGCAAATTTTTAACTTATTTGATACAAATTGTCTTTGAATTTTTATTCACTTGTTTCCTTACTCTCTTATCATGAACTCGTTCTCCTTTAATTCTCAAAAGGCATTATGACATGACGATATAACCAAATAAAAGTCAAATAAAATTATGGATGACATTAACCAACTAGCGCATTTATAATACATTTAGAAGTTTATTATACTCTTATGATTTGTGTTAAGCGGTAGGACAAAAGGGAAAATAGGACAGAGTTTGTAAATATTTAACAATAATATGACACTTGGAAATATAAACTCTCAGATATATATAAAAATTAATGTAATTAACATATTAACAATCTGATACTTTCAAACACTAAGACGAAAAATTAATGTAATTCCATGTGTATTTGGTTTGCTTGATTGATATACCGTGCAATTGGTGTTATAAAATTGACTTTTACATATTAGTGTTCACATCACCTTCTTCATCATAAATAGTGTTGCTAGCTTAACCGAGTTCCAAATTCATCATCAAAACTTACGTGGTCTTTTATTATGTTCGTAAAAACGTTGATAATATGTATTACAACCAGTTAGAAAAATTTTTTGGTGATTAGATTAGTATTTACTGTTCATCTTTATTAAAAAATACAAAAAATCTCTCAAAAAGGAAATTCGCTTTGTCCTAAGCAGATGATTGACGTTATGGCTGGTCAAATTCTGGGGGTATTTTTAGGTCCATAGCCAAGGTTAGCGTCGTCTCTCCATCTTTCATCGTAAATGTTTGAGAATGGATCATACTTTTCCTTAATCTTGGTTTGGAAAAACAACATTCACCCTCCTTTCTCCTTATAATGTAGGGCACGTATCAATATGATGCCCTTTTAAACAGCAATCCCATAAATTACTTCCTTTTGAACTCCTCCGGCTATGAGTTTATTCAACATAACAGTTATATGAAATAATTGGGTCTCTACTGATGGACTTGAACTTAACTCATTAACCTTCCTAAATTGGGCGTCTCTTGTTCCAAACTGTTGAATATTTTGAGTTATATTACTAAATTAATTCTCTAGCCTGAGCTGGAGTTCTATTAACCAAATTAAAGCCCCCACTAGTAACATTATATTTCTATCAGTAGGCAATAAACCTTCACAAAAATATTAGTCAATAATTACTCATAAATTTAATGTTGGGGATAATTAGCACATAACTTATTAAAAAGTTCCTAATATTTATGGAAAGTCCCCCAATCATCTGTTTAATACCATGATTTTCCTTTCTAATGGATCCATTTCTAGATGCGGGAAAAAAATTCTCTTAGAATGCTTTATGAATTTGGGTAAATGTGGAGAATATTGTAGGGGGTAGGTAAGATAATCAATGTTTAGCCTTATCATGTAATAAAAAAAGGAAAGGATCTCAACTTAATTTGGTCTTGGGTGATTTGCTCAGGTTGCATGCTAGAACATGTAATAATGAACTCATTAATATGATGATATGGGTCCTTATTAGGCAATCCATGAAATTTAGTTAATAAATTCAAAAATTGGAGTTCAGTTTACGGGGTCAACCCAAAACAGGATATAAAATATATAAAGGTTGTGTTTCTAGATTAGGTGTAGCAAGCTCATGTAGAGTAGCAATTTCAGAGCTTACATGATCAATTCCATTTTCACTTCAGAATTTAAAGGTTTCAAAGATTCAATATCACTATCAACTTGTCAAACGTGCCCTTCTTGATTATATTGTTGTAGATAGTATTTAAATGTTAAAAACATCGGTTTGATGAATATATAGTTTTGTTCTTGAATACTATTTTAAATTTTAAGTATTGATTTATAAGCAAGTTTTCGACAATGATGTAAATCGAATCAAATCTTGACCTAGCTTAACATTCTTCAAAACGATGACCGATCACAGTCTAATTATCATTTTCATATCTAGAAATAAGATCCATCGTGTTTATAAGATGGTCTTTTATAAATTGTTCTAGTACGAGATTTTGCAATCATCCTTTTTTTTATTTTTTTATTTTTTAAAAATGAACATACCATCAGAAAGAAAGTAAGCTATGCAAGGCTATTTATGAGAATCAGACCGGATGGGCCGATTCGACCGATTGAGTAGAGATTCGGGCAATTGTTCGGTCCAAATATGCTAAAAAACTCGTTGGACTGTTGAATCAGATTGACTGAAGTCAAACCCGCTCAACCCCACTCTTGTGATCATTGGACTGTTAATCATTCCAAAAAATTTTGAAAATTGGCCTTTAAACATTTTTCCCAAAGCTCACTTATGATGACCTCAACCACTTAAGCTAATGTTGGCTTGCACCCTACAACAGTTTGTTGGGAGGGGTTGGGGGAGGTGGTAGAGAGAGAGAGAGAGAGAAGGTGAGTAATTCAACGCTAATAAAAAAGAAGTTGACATGGTGAAGCCTTAGCCACCTTTTAATGGCAGATATTTAGGTAGATTCCAGACGTTCATGCCCAAATACGAGCCCTGTCACCTCATTCATAAAATTAAAGACACCATAGCAGAACCCATATTATCATAGCATATCTTCTATTACACATGAGTTTGAATGCTGCCTACGACAAAGTTATAAGGAACTTAATCCTTTTTAAGGATCTCTTTTGAGGAGATTTAACGTGAGTTGATAGACAAGTGCAAGCTTGTCGGTAGGAAGATTCGAGATACAAGCTTAAACTTGTATATCAAACTCTCTTTGAATATCCTTAAAAGAGATTTTAGAAGAAGGATCGAGCTTCGATAACTAAAATCTTCTTCAAGTATTTATGGTTATTCTCCAATTCTTCTATGGAATACATCTTGTAACACTTGGTCCTTCGCAATTGGAGTGCATGTTATTAAAACACACAACTAAATGTGGAAGATGAAAGGAGAAAAATGAAGCGATGGAAATTACAACAGTAACATTCACTTATGTATAGGGAGAAAACCCTAAAAAGAGCTGGTGACAAAACACCGGAACTTACTTGGATCGGGTTTGGTTATGAATCGGGTAGGAGGGTAGTAAAAAATACTTATTGAACATATGACAACGGTTCTTCTCAAGGAGTCCGTTGTCAAAAGACTTCTTTACGTACTATAACAATGGTTCTTCTCAAGGCTATGACAACGATTCTTCTCAAAAAACCATTGTCAAAAGACTATGAAAGACTTATAACTACGGATCTTTGTTAAGAGCCATTATCATAGGTAACCTTTTTTCTGCCCTCCTCAATTTGCTTCAAAGCTTTCACTCTCTTTATGTTTTCCATGAAGGGATCTAATAGACGTGTCTAGGTGCATTCATGGAAAACATGAAAACATTGGAGACTACGAAGCAAATCGAGGAAGGGCGAAAAAAGATTAGAAGATATAAAACGTCTTATTTATAGAAAAATACATATCCATCTAACAACATCAAACCATATAAATACAACAAAATCAACACATGTAAATAGATCACTTAATGTCAGCAATAAGTGGAAGCACTGCAAGAATCATATATGATTCTTAGAGTTGCTCCACTCGTTGCTTGACTTTAAGTAACAAAGCGAGGAAAGAACTCGAAAGTTCACTTTTGAAGAAGCGGTGGATGAAAGTGGCGTACAAACTCATTTTTATTTGGAAGATAAAAAAACAAATATTAGGTGGTGGAAATGACAACAACCTTAACTTATATACTAGTAAAGACCCTAAAAAAGAGGTGGTGAGAAAAAAAAAGTGGAAGTAGGCAATTCATGTAGTTTCAAGTACCCTAAAAATAAGGTAAACATGAACACATTATTTATTTTTGTGCATTTTCAAAAGTAAGTATATTTTCCATAAAAAATACATTGTTAAAAGAGGATTTTTTTGGGGGGAGGGCATTGAGGGATACAATTTATAGTTGCATATGCTAAAAAACTCATTCTCCAAAACAAAATCAGATTGAGATATTTAAGTTTAGTCTAAGATATAACTTTGAATTTTAAACTATAATTACATAATCGTTCAGCTCTGTTTTATTTCTACCGAGTGTAATTGGCCCGTTTGATACTGACATTTTAAGTTCAAATCTTGCTTCTAGGGTACAAATCCGAGGCGAGAAATGTGCACTCTCTTCTTAAGGGGCAAGCTGTTGGACCTCAACGAGCCTCTTGACCCAATTTCCCTTCAAGTCGACTAACTCTATTAAAATTCCCTGAATTAGGGTCCAACTATAGGTGATCCACACTTATTATTTATTTAGAAAAAGTTGTTTCTAAAGTTCATTTTACATAATTTTTTTTATTTTTTGTAATTATATGATGAATTTATGTACGCAAGAGTTGAACTCTTTTGCATGACCTTTTAAGTAAAAGAGAGTTGATTATCCTTTAGGCAATCAATTCTATTGCTACACATAGTTAAAATAACAGTTTGAAGAGCATATAAAGTTTTGTTCTTGGATATCATATTTAACTTTAAAAATAATACATTCGGATAGTATCGTATTGGCTTATAAGAAAATTTTGACGAGGCACTAAATTGAATCAAATTTTGAGTTAGATAAATTATCTAACTTAACATTTTTTATGTTTTTATGATGTATTTGCAAAACGAGATACGTTGAATGCGATTCAATTAGACTCACAAAAGATATCATTAGGTTTTTATTTTTTATTTTTTAATGAAAAATCATTAGATTTTCCATTGGATAAATGACCTAGCTTACTCCTCCCTTTCCCATCTTAGCTTCTTCAAAAATCACGACATGCATGCATATCTCATAATCATTCCTATCTATTTTGTAACCCCAACCCGCCAATTATTGTAATTAAAAACGACTTTAATTAAGAATTTGCGACTAGTTTTAAAAATTATTTCAAGACTTTCAAGTGTATTTTACGAGGCAAAGGTCACCATTCTAAACGCGATCCACAACAAATACACTTAAAGTGTAGTTCTTAAGAGTAAATTCCTTAAATAGAAAAGGATATCCTTAATAATATCAATAGTTTTTTCAAATACACAAAACCGCTTTAAGCGATCTCCAAGTCCGTTAACACAACTTACAACTATAGTTTGACTCTTAAGAACTAGTCTAGAAAAGAACTAGAGTAAAAAAGAGCCCAAAACACCCCGAATTATAGCCATTACAACTAGCAGAGCAGAAGACTTGAAGACCAAGTAGAATTTTCCCTCGCAAATTAAGGCGGCTATTTTCTAGCCGTTGTCTTCACCGCCTTACTCCCTCCAAAATATAGCCGTTGCAGCGTATCTTCAAGCTATAATATCTCCATAGATCTACTCACTCTCTCTCTCTGAAATCAACAAACCCTATTTGTCAAATCTTTCCTGCAAGTGTTCTGCTCTGTCTGATACAGGAATTCTCTGTTCTTGCCTTCTTTCTCACTCTGTCTTTGTGGAGATGGATCAAACCCCTGGTTTGATTGTCTCCAATTAAGTTCTGTGATTTCTCCCTCAATCAGTGAACCGTTCGTTGCCCAGAAGATATCAATCGATTCTTCAACGCGTCCTCTCCATCTCTGCAAATTTTGCTTCTGCTAGTAATTTCAGCGAACGTTTGGTGGGCGAGAATGAGGAAGACGGATTTTGGTGATCTGGGCGAGTATTATTATGCCTCTCCCTTTGATTGCTTAGTGGCTGTTGCCCAGAAAGCGCTTGAGAAAGATTTTCCCTGTCCCTGCGGCAATGCTGATGAGAAAACTAAAGATAGCATGAAAAGAAAGGCAGCCCCAGTTGAGCCCGACCTTCCTCGAGATTTCCAAGATCGAATTACTGCATTGGGAGGAACTGATCCCAAATTTTTGATGCAGAAGACACTGTTTAAGAGTGACATTGACAAAGGGCAAGGTCGGTTAACAATGCCCCCGAGTTATTTCTCAGGATTACTTTCTATGCTGCATAAGGAGGAGAGAGAAATGCTCGAAGCAAGGGACAAAAACAACAACATTGTGGGGATGAGAGTGAAGGTGATCGAACCGAGATTGGAAGAGACAGAGCTGATATTGAAGAAGTGGAATCTCACAAAATCTGCAAATTACGTGTTGATTCACCATTGGTATGATGTGGTAGTAGCAAATGAACTTAGTGTTGGGGATGACCTTCAAATTTGGGCATTTAAGATTCAGGGTCAGCAACTCGCTTTTGCCCTCGTAAAGCTTCCAACAACTCATTCTCATGGTGCAATATGTATGAGAGATATACCTTCCTTTGATTTGAAGTGGGGCGCCAAAAGAAGGAGAACAAGCTAGTTTGTTCTCTTTCCTCATCATCATAAGTTCTCCTTTTAATTGCTTTTTGCGTAGTGAGATTTGTGTTGCAATGTATATACACGCACTCATGATTGATATGCAATATAATTGGTGTTTTGGATCATTTACTAGCTTCCCTTTTTTTTTTTCTCTCATTTTTAGTTCATGCCAACTATACCATGATATCACAAAGTATTTTAAATCGTTAGTTCAAAAATGCTCGTACAAACTATAATATTCACAAATAAGGGTCTAAAACTATCATATAATTTGCAAGATCTTTAGTACAATTTGATCAAAGTCAAGATTTAGGTAGTCATCCGTTCCGGATATGTTAAAAAACCCGTTGAACTGTTGAACCAAATTGACTTGGTCAAATCCGCTCAATCCGGCTGTGAGACGGTGGAACTGTTAATCATTGCAAACAGTTTAGAAAAAGGGTAATTCTTAGAATAACTTGCTTCTTACCATTTATGATGACCTCAACCACTTAAGCTCATGTTACCACCCAACAGTTGGAGGGGGTGGTTGATGATTTCTTACCCTTCAACGTGCATGCATGTAGGGTAATTCTTTTTTTTTTATTGGAAATAGTTGAATGAAGGAGTATGGAGGCAGCGTATAAATAATTTAAAGGACACTTGGGAGGATATATATATTTCGAAGGATGACAAAGCTTTATAAGTTGGGCAAAATCAAGTGCAATAATTAAGAATAAAGTTTGTGCAATTTGTTCTAGAGGTGAAGAAGTTGTAAGGCTCTTCAACAACGGCATTGTCTTTGATACTTCTTATTATTGGTAAATTTGAAATGGTGTTACGTATTGATTTAGATGGAGTTTTCTTGGAATACAAAGTTCATGGTAGCAACACAACGTTAAGGTTGCTTATTACAACTTGAAAGCTAAAGGGAGGGGAGTTAATTGGAGGCAATTACAACTTGAAAAATATGTTGTTAGCTGTAACTAAGGTCAGAATATTCATCATCAAAACTTACTTTGTATTTTATTATGTTTTTAAAAATGTAGATAATATGTATTAGAATTAGATCTCCTTCCATTTAACTTGAACTTACATCCTTATAACTCCTTACAACTCCTTAAAGTTCCTTATTATTTAACTAAATAAAACAAGACCTTAGTAGATAAAAGTTTTGGTGTTTCCCCTGTCCTTGTCCTTGTTGGGGAACAAAATCTTGCCGTTGCCTCCGACCCCATTTGGGACTAAGGTTTTTCCCATCACGGGGTGGATCCTAGTGGGGATAGGGATTCCCGTGTCGTTGTCGAATTAATGCCAAAAAAAGAAATCAGGCCTATGTCTTTCTTAGGCTGATAATATTATTGAAGTCCATAAACAAGAGAAACAACAAACATGTGAGGGCTTCAATCATTAAAAGACACCCAAGCCTAACCAATCAAAAGGAAAAGGATGAAGGCAAGCAAGTAAGAATACAAGCCAACACTAGAATAACATTCGAGCGGGCAGCACAACAATAGGTTAAGTGCATTTTTTAGGTGAAAACTAGAGAATTCTCATTACCAACTTGAGAAATTGTTAATTGATACAAAATCTAAAGGGAGAACAACATGTCTATGCCTTTAGATTAGTTTTCTAAGCATAAATAGTAGTATTTTCTTTTTTTTTTTACATTTCTTGGCTATGAAAGCTACTCTAAGCGTAATCCAACTCATACATTGCATGGTTATTTCTCTACTACTCTTCTTCTTCCCTCTAAATATGCTTGAGTTTCTTGCATTCCATAAGTAGTAGTTGATACACATAGCATAAATAGCATTCTATGGTGCCTGTTTAGTCTGTTCGACCACTTATAACATTCTTCCGGTTGTAGCAACTATAGGCTGTAATCCCATCCTGGATAGAACATTACGAAGAGTTGATCGACTTACAACACATCTGAAAAATAAGTGATCATGATTTCCGGGGTCATTGTGACATAATGAACATACTTCATCTATCACGTATATTTCTAGCAAGCGATCTATCCTTTATATTAAGTCTCCTCGCAATAGCCAAGAGCGAGAAGATATGCTTGGGAATGTTTTTGCTCCAAATTAGTTGTCCATTTGGGATCTTTTCTGGTTTTGTTAGCCATTTATATCATGAGGATATTATGTATTCTCCTGTAATGTGGCCTTTCCATGCTGAACCTTGGTAGCCTGGAGTAAATTTATCTCTTAACTTCAGCAGCTTCTTCCAAAACCATGTGTCCTCAACTTTTGCTTTAACTCGTCCATATGTTATCCGGCTTTATATACAGCTCATGGGTCCATTTTACCCATAGGCACTCCTTGTCGGCTATAATGGACCATATGTGTTTAGTCACTATGACCTTGTTCCAAAGTTTTCAATTCTTGATACCCAATCCACCTATGTACTTACGCCTACAAACAAGGTCCTATGCTACTAGTGGAGTTTTGCTAAAGTTAGGATCTTGACCCTATAGGAAGGCCCTACAAATCCTCTTAATTTCTTTTATAACTCCTACTAGTAGAATAAAAATTGAGGTCCAGTATGAGTCTACTGAGAAGACCACTGAGTTTATGAGCTGAACCACGCCTGCATATGATAAATGTCTTGTTTTCCAACATTTTCTTTTGGTTATAATTCTCTATGTAAGCTTGCTACAATCCTCCTTATTCCATCTCTTAATTGTGAGAGGCAGCCCTAAGTATCCAATAGAGAATTCCCACCAGTGTAAATCCGAGTGATACTTAGAATAGCTTGCTTCTTTTCCTCACGAGACACTAGTTATAAATGCTTGAGATTGAACAGGGTTGATATGCAGCCACGAAACTTCAAAAAGTGAATTGAATCCTTCGTGATCATTGATACTTGTGGTAATGTGTGCTTTGTAGAACAACATAATATCATTAGCAAAATAGAGATTAACCGGTTTCGGGGCTTTGCACATGGGATGAAATATGAACTTGTGTTGTTAAGCTTTGAGTAACGAGGATCCTGGTGAGGTATTAAGTGACAATCACAAATATTAAGGAAGAAATGGGGTCTCCTTGTCTAGGCCCTTCCCTCCAACAAACGAATCGTGGTCGGTCCCATTGATATTTATTGTGAAACTACTTGCGGTAATCATTTACGTGATGCAATTGATGAATTTAGGGGGAAGTGTAATGCATGCAATAAACCTTCAACAAACCTATACGAAACAGGTGTCATATGATTTCCTCAAATCTATTTTGAAGAGGCATCTAGCATATACATGCTTTCTTTGGTATAGTTTACCATATCTTGGCATATCATGATATTATGGGCAATCATTCTATTCTCAATAAAAGCTGATTGGTTCGATTCATTATAGTAGGTAATATAGGTCTCAATCTAGAACATATCGACTTAGAAATGCAATTGTAAAGTGTATTGCAACATGCAATTGGTCTATATTTAGTTGCATTTTGTGGATTTAGTATGTTAGGAACAAGAGTAATTCTTGTTTCATTCCATGATTATATCGACTTCCCAGTAGTAAAGAAGGACCAGATAGCCTTTTATATATCATCCCTCATCACAGACCCAATTTTGTCCGAAGAAGCCACTCATCGAACCCTTCGGCCTGGACTTTTATGATTATGAATATCCATGATTGCTTGCTTAATCTCCTCTTTTGTAAATGACTTTATTAGTGTTTTCTCCTCCTATATTGATAGGAATGCTCCCATCTCGTATAACCTCGGGTTGCACATTCCCTTTTGTAGTAGCAGATTTCTGAAGAAGTTTTCATAATAACTCACAAAGTTGGTTGTTAAAGCATGATTTATGGTCGTTAAAAGCTCTAAAAATCTAAAAAATGTCTTCGTCATCTGTCGTTATTAGTCTCGTTGTTACTAGTTGTAACGACAAAATGAAAATTTTCATCGTTATTACAACATTGATGAAAAATACACATGGTCATTATAAGTTAACTTATCAACGATAAAAAAAATAATAACGACAAAATTATTCATTATGTATTTGTAAAATTAAAAATTAAAAATTTATAATTATTATCATTAACGACAACATTTGTTTGTTGTGACTTTTTTAAACAAGGTTAACGATGAAATATTTTTGTTGTTAAAAATTACTACTACATACATTATTAACGACCAACTATTTTCAGTCGTTAATAATGTCATTCAATATAATTATATGATTAATAAAAATAAATCCAAGAATAATAAGGAAAAATTTGAAATATATATAAAAATCATTAATTTGTAAATATTCGTTACAAAGCATATAATTATAACATCAAAAGCATCCTAAAACTTAACAAAATAATTTTAGAAACTACAAGTTATTACTGTTCATGTAAACATTAAGAGAATATAAAAAAAAGGGGCAGGGGGATAGTGTTCCCGCATCTTTAATCATTTTAAATGATCAAAGTGCTAGTACTCGCATAGAGGATCCCGTTGCTTCAAGCATCTACAAAATAAAAGATAAAAGTGTAAAAATTCTAAGTTTTATAAAATTCGTAACAAAAAGCATATATCAATGTGAATATGGAACTAAAAAAAAGAAAAAATATAATATACACTTGTGTTTCAAACTCCACAAAATATCTGAAAAAATCACTCACACTAGTAATTGTTGAAAAAGAAATTCCTTGATTTTGACCATTTCAATTTCAACCGACTCCACAAGACTTTGAAATTTGTCATTTTCTACTTCAACTCTACCCAAACAATCAGTAAGGACTTCATTTTTTTCTAGTAGCATTAAGTTAACTTCAAGATGAACTCTAATAGAATAGGGACCCTTAAGATCTTTTGCCTATATTCCTCCACCAAGACCAATTACTCCACTTCGGGATTTCAATTTGAAAACATTTTCAACAACTTGCTCATTGAAAAAAAATAAGTTATAATCAATACAACATAGAATATTACTATTTTTTTCTAGTTTCCAAGTCAAATATCAATACAACATAGATTTTAGTACCAAAAGATGAAATAACTCATTAGCTAACATATCCAGAAAACATATCTAACTCATGTATGCAAATGAGGAAATAAATAAATTAATTAAGGAATCATATCATCAAATGCAACTATCATAATTTTTTTAATAAAAGAAATCATAGGGTATATCAGCTTGATGATAGTAACTTCGATGAGTTGGAGATTATGTTTATGTCATCTCGCAAGGCATTTCTTATGGTATCACTACTACGGGAACCACTTTTAACGATGGTTAAAAACACATTTGATTATGGTTAACCAACGTCGTGTATATGGCAATCATTGTATGTAACACCTTTTAACTACAGTCTAAAAACGTAGTAAAGAGTACCTATGACGACGGTTCACCGGAAGAACCTTAGTCATAGGCTTCTCTATGACGATGATTCTTTATATGAACTGTCGTCATAGGCCTTCTTTTGTAGTTCAAAAAATTATTAAAAGAGAACTCGTGACGACGGTTCGAGATGAAGAACTGTCGTCATAGAGAAGCCTATGACTTTGGTTCGGATGAAGAAGCTGTAATCATAGGCCTTTCAACCGGACCTTCTACTACGGTTCTTCATTAAGAACCATAGTAATAGGTCTGATTTTTTAATAATTTTTCTCGTGTTTGCTTGCCCTCTCGTACAGTACAAATCATATATAACCTTACACATTCAGAATACAAACCACAATCCAATACACCTTCACTAGAATAACAGACAAATTCATCGCATTTTGTATATGATACAAGACAATGTAAAAATATATATACTGAAGGTTTGCACTTAGAGAATCTAAGTCACCCTATAGGGGGTTGAATAGGGTGATGAGGAAATTTGAGGAAACTTAGAAACTTTTCGCTAAGAAAAAGATAAAGAGTTGAGTCCGAGTCTAGATTGGACTAAGAAAGAAAAACACTCGGGAATACGTGGAAACCCTCCTGGGGCGAGAAAACCACGGACAGTGCTAATCCAAGCACCAAGTCAAATCCACTATTTTGGATCCTAAAAATATAAAGGACTCGACTCTACTAGAATTGCTTCCTTAGACAATTCCTTCCTTACAAAGTTTTCCTAAACTCATAAGTTCCCTTGTCTAATCTAGTACTTCCTAACCGAGATAACCTTTACGAGTTAGGGACAAGCTGTGCCGAGTTAGTCCTTACAGCTTAGTCAAGGGACCTTACTCGAAAGTAAGAGAAGTATGTAACTGTTTACAAGACTTTACAACTCGGAAAATATTAATTACAATCTAGGAGGTGTAAATAAAAGATTGAATATAAAAATAATGACTTTCTCTTAAGTAATGTATTTCACCAATAATTCCAGCAATCTTTAAGTCTTGTGAAGTGGCTTCTATTAATAGATGACCAAGCAGAGTGACCGTTGAGTCCGATTCTGAACAGAAGTCTTTATCGATCTGTTGTAACGGCTCTTCCGAGTCACTCAAAAAGATCCGTTGGGATGTGAATGTTGTGCAACGACTCTTGGCTCCTAAAGATACTCCAGTCAACTAGTGATGTCCGAAAAGTAATGTGGAAACCACCGTTGAGCCTAGCATTGGAGTTTTCAAGTTTTAGAAACAGACAACCACGACACGATGTCCGAGCCCTATTCGAAGTAGATAAAGCTTGTCTGCTGGTGATTGACAATTAGAAGCGGACTACTTTTGTATTTTAAAAATAAGATTACCTCGTTTGACTAACCTACAAAAGTAAACCACTTTGGTTCTCAAAGTATAAAATACTTTAGTCTAAAATTAGGCACAAATAATAATTTAATTAAGACAATTAAGTGCATAATTATCTTAGGCCTAGAAAAGTGGAATTTTCTGAGTCTAATATTCAATATACTCAAATTCTATTAGAGTCAATCCTAAGAATGATCAAGTTAAAAAGAATAGAGTCATCGAGTATAACAACTTGATCCGGACAAATAATTCTCAAATAAACAAAGCTGACTTAGAAGAAGGAATTAACACTCGTCATTCACTTTGCATTGAAATATGCACTCAAAACTCGAGAATGAAAGAGTTAGAGAAATTATTTGAACATGCACCGGTTCCGAGTGATGTCTAAGTGAGTCGAAACATCAATGTAGACAATATACAAGAATGTGTTTTGTGAGTAAGTCGAAACGAATGAAAACTTATACAAGAGTTTCAATAGCACTCAGAATGGCTTGAAATCAAAACTTAGGAGGGATGAGGTTTATACCGAGTCTTCATGTAGTACTCGGAATGACTTAGAGTTAGAATCTAAGCCTTCATATACCTATATATATACCTATGTACATATATACCTATAAGCTGTATGACTATTAAAATCACAAACTTGACCAATCAAATAATGAAGAATAACTGTAAATATATTGTAACCAATACTGTAAAAGACATATTAATTAGGTCAAGTGCAAGTGTTAATCGAGCTGAAAAAAGATTATAATAAATTACAAGTGCAAGTGCAAGTATACCTCTTTGGGATAAGAACTTAACTCGAGTTCGGTCAAAATCTCTTTCATGTACTTGGAGAATGTAGAAGCCGCGCTCTACGTTCCCCGGTTGTTTATGGCACTATAATAATAAAATAGATTCCCAATACATAGATAATTAATTAGTACTTTATGTATCTAGCAAGTAATATGAAATGAAAAACAATTAAAGTAGACTCTAACCAAGAGAACCTCACCTTAACGAGGGACAATTAGTGGCTTTGATTTCGCTCGTCGTTCTTTCAAGCCTCCGCCATAATAATAACGTGATAGAGCACTATTTTTCAATCGGAAAAATAAAATTCAAATTAGACACACAATTGAACGAATACTAATTAACAAAATAGCATAAAATGATTAAAGTATGAACTCACGACTTGACTACATCCTTGATATCTCCCTTCATGGTATGGCCCAAAGGATCAAGCCGGTTCGCAATATTTGCCCTTAGATATATGGCAGCAAGCATCTAATGGTGGCTACACAACCACAAATAACACATTTATATATGTATGTATAACACACTAAAAATTCAGTTAATTAGTTTATTTGTACACTTACCTCTCATTGAAAGGTGCCAAGGACCATGTTTTATCTTGCGCATTATGTTTCATAACTTTGAAGATATAGTTGACTCGTTCTTCAAGTTTACGCTCAACTCCTTGAATGAAATTAGGGTTGAGAAACCGAACGAAGTCCTTTCCAATCTCGTGCAACCACCCGAGTCCGGAAAGAATTTCTCCGTGACTCGGATGAAGTCGAAGTAAGACTCCTTTGCTTCATTACGATGAGAACTTTCTTCTCTCATCATTCTTGTAAAGAGAACCCCAACTCAATAATTCTCAAGGTTCTCTACCATATTCTTGAGGGCTACGAAGTAGACCTCTTTCCTTTATTCTAGAGCGGATGGCAGCTGTGCCTACTAGCTCTAAGAAGTCTGCTCCTTTTCCTTTCGGGGCACTTCGACCATTGTTTTCAAACAGTTTCGAGATCCTTCTTCCTCTCGACCCTAAATATTGCTTAGAGCCTCGCTATTTGTGCGGGTAGGGATAACCTGTTGGGTCTAGGATACCGGAAAGTTAAACACTGGTGTCCGGATTTATGTGTCCGAGTTACCTCCTCCTCGGACTCGGACAACTCCGGAGGTCCCACTTCGACCGTTGGACCTTCGCTTCTCAAACTGTTCCTTCGTTGAGCTATTTGAAAAATTAGCCAATAAATTTGCCTCTCTCACTGAAAAGTTTCGAACAACTCGAAAACGTTCAAAAGCTTCATTCGACCTTGGTTACGATGCAAAAACAAGCTCGAGTCTTAGCTCCGAGAGAACCAAGAACTTATTTACGAGCGCAAGGAGATCATCAAGGAACAACGAGATCGGATCAAACGTCTTCAAGATCACGGGTATAAGGCAGTGAGGACTTAGAAACCACTAACACTTCGAGGAGTCCTCCAACCACTGCTAAGTCACAATTAGTCGAAGCTAAGGAAGAAGCTGAAGCGAGAGGAAGAAGAAGGAGAAGCTGAAGAGGGAGAAGAAGAAGTAAACAAAGGGGAAGAAGCTACTCAATCCGAGGACCGGGGCCACAAAGAGCCTAAGTTGATCTCTTCTAATCACACTCGGAGTGCCTCATAAGAGGCTGGCGATGCTTGGTCGATCAAAACCCTCTACCTTAGAAACGCAACCAGCAAGCTGTCTTTGAGGAAGACGAACAAGCTAAGGAAGATATGCCTTTGGTTCATAAAACTAGGATATCTCCACTTCTTGATGTACCAATTCTGTCGCCACCTCGCCCAACTTCATCCACTCAAGTGTATAGGCGTAAGCGCACTTGCTCGTTCCTTATCCTCAAGATAGATTGCCCCTCCCTCTTAATCTTAATTTTTTTACAACTCAAATTTCATTTTTCTTTTCTTTTTGTCCAACATCTTATGTAATTACTTGATCTTTCCTCCCTTTTGATATTTTTGCTGAAATTCATAGGGGAGAGAACTAGAATAGAAACTTTAGATGTTTGGTTTAGAGGAGCTTTTCTCTTTTTCGAGTTTAGTTATTTTTTCTTATTTCTTGTATATATGACTACGGCAATGAACGAAATTTATTTTTCCGATCATATCTGTTTCTAAGTTACATACTTTACTCTGCTTTAATAGGTTTGATACTTGAACTCTTTAACATATCTTCTCGGGTTATTTATTTGTTTTTTATTGCTTTAATTATTATCGAGAAACATGTTACGAGTTATGTTGTAATATGAGTTGCATTTATAAATATCTTACGTTCGATTGGGAATTTCTTTTGCTTTGATCAATTTGTTATGAAAACCTACTATTTGAGCTGACAAGTTTCTATCTTAAGTATGGAATGCCTTTCATCAAAAAGGGGAGATTGAAGACTCGGGTATAACTCTCTATATGTCTTAGGTTTTGATTCTAAGTCATTTTGAGCCTTATAGAAACTCATCTATAAGTTTTTATTCGATTCTAACCCACTCGGTAAGCACGTTCTTGCATTTCTCTCTCAATCGTGCTTCTAACCCACTCAAACAACACTCGGAACTATCGCATGATCAAATAATTTCTCTAACATATTTATTCCGAGCACTCGACTTTGTATTCCAAGTTAAAAATGAATTACATCGTTAATTCTTTGTTTTTAATTCATTTTATTTATGGAGAGTTACTTGGTAGATCAAGTTCATGTATCATTATGTTTTATTTTCTCTAACTTGATCATTTAAGGATTGACTCAAGATGTAATTTGAACCTAATGGATATTAGACTCGGAAAATTCCACTCTTTTAGGCCAAAGATAATTAAGTACTTAATTACTCCGATTTAATTATTATCTCGTGCCTAATCTTGGACCAAAGTATTTTTATACTTTGAGTACCAATGTTATTTGCTTTTGTAGGTTTTTGAAACAAGGCTAATCTACTTTTGAAATACAAAAACAACCATTTTCTAGCCGTTAAACACCGCATGACAGAGATTAACTATTTACGGACATGGCTCGGACACTCGTGTCGGGGTTTGTTTGTTTCCAAAACTAGAAAGCGTGACTTTGAGTCTAACGGTTGTTTGCACCCAGATTTCAGTCACAAACAAAGGGTTAGACCACTTTTGGAGCCAAAAGCCGCTACACAACGTTCACATCTCAACGGATCTTTTCTTAGTGACTCAAACTAGCGAGTTACAAAGGTCACTGAAGTTCATTAGTCCGGAACAAGAATTAACGGTCATTCTGCCTGGGTGCTTACAAATTGAGCCACTTTGCAACACTTAAGGATTGCTTGTTGAACATATTGTCAAACACTTAGTGCAATCTTACTCAATCTTGAGCTTACAACTCTAATTACGTATTTTTACCTTCCGAGTTGTAAAGAAAGTCTTGTAACCACTTACATTCTTTTCTTACTTTCTTTGTAAGTCTCTTGACTGAGCTATTAGGGCTAACTTAGTGCGAGTTGTTCCTAAGCTGTGAGGGCTAACTCGGTCGGGAAGTACTAAATCGGATAAGGGAACTTCGAGTCTAGGAAAAACTTGTAAAGGAATTGTCTAAGGGAGGAATTCGGTTAGAGTCAGTCCTTTGTAATTTAGGATTCAATTAGTGTATTTGACTTGGTGCTTTGGATTAGCATTGTCCGTGGTTTTATGTCCCATGAGGGTTTCAGCGTACTTCGTTTGTCTATCTTTACGAGTCTAATCTAGACTCGGAATGCGGTCTCGCATAGTTACATGCAAAAAGAGTTTGATTTTATTTAAAATCTTTCATCACCCTATTCACCCCCTCTAAGGTAACTTAGTCTTTCCAAGAGCAAACCTTCAATGATGTTAGAGTATCTTTTCAATAAAGCCAAAAAAAGTTACTTAAGTTAACAAATTAATCCATATACCAAGATTTAAGAATAAGGAAAATAATTTAAAAGTAAGGCTTACTCTAGAAAGCATTGGACCTCCTCACAATTCTTTAAAATATAGATATGAGCTTCGTCTAGCTTATGCTTGTCAAGATCGAGTACGAACTTTTGCGACCCTAGTCCATGTCCAAGATGACTAAAGTTAGATAAGCTTCCATCATGTTGAACTTCATTTTCATAATTTCGATGAAGACGATTAAACTTAGTCACCATATTTGGTAGATACCTTGACAAAAGGGTCATGCACTCATTTGCAATATAGCCCTCTGCAATTAATGCCTTTAGTCTAAATCTATTACGGATGTTGGACTTAAATTCAAACATATCTTGTTCAATTAAGTACATCCATCTAAATAAGACTGGACCCCAATTTTAGCTTCACAAACTAGGTGGATTGGCAAATGCATCATAACATTAAAAAATGCCGGAGGAAAATCATTTTCTAGCTTACATAAAATAACCGGGATTTGAGCCTCAAGATGGTCCAATTCATCCATCTTTAGTTCTTTAGCACCTAATATAGAAAAGAACATTGATAGCTCAATTAGTGCCTCTCGTATGGGTGGTGTAAGAAGACCACGCAATGCTAGTGGCAAGAGATGTTTCAGTATAATGTGGCAGTCATGGCTCTTGAGACTAGAGATTGTTAACTCCATTTTCACACAATACGATATGTTCAAAGAAACTCCATCGGGAACTTTTAATTCTTTCAAGAATTGGCAAAACATGTGTTTTTCAGAAGAGAGAAGTGTATGAAGTAGGAGACATTTTCAACTTATCCCCATATTTCAACAAGTGTAAGGAGGGTCTTAAACCCATTTTCTCTAAATCAAGACGAGTCTTGACAGAATGCTTGGTCTTTCCCTTGATGTTCACAATAGTTCCAAGAATATTGTCTCATATATTTGTCTCAATATGCATCACGTCTAAGTTATGGCATAATAAAAGGTCCTTCAAATATGAGAGGTGAAAGAATATACTTTTCTTATTCTAATTATCCCCCTATTCTCATGAGATAGTTTGGGTTTCATATGTGGAGCCTTAGTCAATACGAGGTTCTCAAGATCTTTCACTTTATCAAGAATTTCACCAATTGAACTAGGCTCTAGAGCTACACCACATTCAATAGTTCCATCAAACAAATCTTTCTATTTTCGGAATTTATGATTGAGAGGTAAATAGCGTCGATGACCTATATAGCATTGTTTACCAACATGAGATAACCTCATTGAACGAGTGTCCTTCATGCAACATGGAAATGCTAATTTCCACTTCGTACTACATCCGGACAACATCCCATATCCTGGAAAATAATTGATTGTCCACAGCTGCATGGAGTAAAAAATGACACTTGCCGGACGCGTCATATGTCTTCATACCTAGTTTCCATAACTCCTTCAACTCCTGAATTAAAGGTTGCAAATATATATCAATTGCATTCGCCGGACTATCGGGACTAGGAATAAGCATTGAAAGAATCTTATTAGATTTTCTCATGCATAACTTAGAGGCACGTTATATGGAATGAGAATAACATGCCAAATATTATACGAAGTTTTACAAAGGCCTAAAAGCCATCACTCACAAGACCTAATCGACATTACGAGGCTCATAAGCAAACCCTTGATGTAATTCATCAAATGGTTTTTATGCGAGAGAATCGTAGGATACCTCATTATTAGAAGACATATATAACTAGGCTTCAATGGAAAGTAGTGCGATGTCTTTTGAGGTATTCTTTTACCATTTGAGCCATGCTTGTCCTCCTCTTTATGTTTATCGGTTTTCCACCTAAATGCACCACACACCTTACAACTATCTACTGTCACATCCTCCTTCCAATATAACATACAATCATTCACACATGTATTGATTTTCTCATAAGAAAGCCCAAGATCTTTAATCATCTTTTTTGATTCATAGTAGGAGTCCGACAAATTTGATCCATGAGGAAGCAACTCATGATTCAAGAATTGTAATAGCATGGTAAATGACTCATTACTCAATCGCTCAAGAGTCTTAATGTGAATGAGTTTTATTAAGGCGAGACATTTTTGAGGACTTACAACCATCATAAACAGGATCAATTAAATCCTTTAAGAGCTTATAAAATGTCTAAGCCTCATTATTTGGCTCCTCTTCTCTATTGTCATGACCAACGGAATCTTCGACATTTAAATCCCCCAAAATTTTGTGCATTTCATCATATTCATCTAAATCTTCATCATCAATTTCATTGTCGGGCTCACTAGGCTCACTGAATGTCTCACTATGATGATACCAAAATGCATATTTTAACCATTCCATAAGCTAAGAGATGCCCTTGAACTAGCTCACGATTCCCAAACTCTATTTTTAGGCATTTCACACATGGGCAACGAATGGATTTTGTCCCTAATTTAGTGAAGGCATAATCCAAAAACTTTCAACTCCTTTTTCATAATATTTACTAAGGTGATTCTCGATGTTCATCCAATCCTTATTAGGTGCCATTATCTCAAAATTGTAATTGATTTGGCAAAAAGACAACCTCTCATTTTGAAAAGGGAAGGAAATCCATGTTAACCATTCTATTTATCATATATAACTTAACAATACTATTTGTAATAAATTTCTCAAATTTGCAAAATGATCTCGAATTTTGTACATAGAATATTATTTGAAAAGATTAATATGGTAAAAATACATTATTGATCCACTTAAGGCAGCTTAGTGTGATCTATCTCCAAGTTTACAAGTCTATAGTGGTAATTAATCAAAACCAAACATGTAACATGGATAGATTTACTTACCTTCTAGTTTTAAAAATTTATGTGTATGGTATAATTGGTTAAAAAAAAGGGATAAAATACTCAAAATTATAGTTTCTTTTCTTTTTCATTAATAAATCCCTAGCTATTTTTCCCTCACCCTTGGCATATATATATGCTACCATCTTCCTAATCTCTCTCTCTTTCTTATTTGATCATGAATATGAGCATTATGAATACAAACAAGGATCTCTCTCATTTTCTAATAATTATATTTGTGTTTTCCTTAATAAACAAGGCACTTTATTAGTAGTTTTATTATGAATATAAACATGGATCTCTCTCCTTTTCTAATATGTGTATTTGTGTTTTCTTACTAAACAAGGCGCTTTATTGGCAGTTTTATTATGAATATAAGCATGGATCCTTGAATGTTACACATTACAATATATTTTATTATTGTTGTTGTTGTTAAAGGGCAGGGTTGTGTGGAGCATATAGGTCGATAAATACGAGTATTCAATCCATGTGCTTGATACATTACATTAGAAAAGGCTTCACGACTCAGAATGCTTCCAAAGTTCAAAATATCTCATGAGTTTTATAGACGGATCAAGATACGTAAACACGGATGATTGGTCATTTTCAAATAAAGAAAAGTAATGGCTATGACGACAAAAAATTGAGAGTATTTGACCTAATCAAGGCCATTAATCTCATACTTGTAAAGGTCAATACAACTTAAAAGTACTTGTATAATTTTATGTGGAAATCAATATGTCATCTATATTTATATCGATACTCAGCAATACCAAATTGTACCATTTAGCACTAGTTAAGATCACTCATCATGGATGCTTGTGTGCTTGTGTTCAACGAACCCTATCTAAAATCCATCCGAAAATGGGATACTTTTCTTAAGTGTATCAAAAGAAGGCAAACATAGCATGGAATTGTAGATTCCGATATCAACCATCCAAGGATTATTTTGATTACACCCGAATGACCCAAGATTTTGATGGTACAATAAAAAGTTCTCTAAATGATGATTATATGAGTTTGTTTTGGGCGGGGGATCACTCATAGGGCTGACCAGAAAAATCAGGTACCCGATCCCAAACCTTGATCCAATTTAGACCCAGCGAGTCCGGACCTAGACTCGGTCGAACCGGGTCCAGGATCGGGTCTAATTTTAGGACCGAGACCAGATAGCGAATATGTGGACCCGGACCCGGACCAGTTACACAGGTACCCAGTCTTAATTATATATATATATATATAATTTTTCCCCGAGGAGATCATAATTTTGCTCCTTACGTTGTGGTTGTGGTTCTATGTTGATACTCTCTCTCTCTCTCTCTCTCTCTCTCTCTCTCTCTCGATAGTAAAAATTCATGTTGTTCTCAATGTTAATATTTAATATAGTTAGTCCTAAAAAATACATGTTGGTAAAAATCCACTCTATGTTGATGCTTAATATAGTAAGCAACCCCTAATTTTTTATTTCAAAAAACAAAAGCAACCGGGTACCAGGTCCTGGACCCGATTCCCACCGGATGCGGAATCGGTTCCATATAATCGGGTCCGGGATTGGGTCCAGCCAAAATGACCAGGTACTCGGTTCGGCTCATCCCTAGTCACTACTGCCCACAAAAAAAAAAAAAGGGACGGAATGATCGGAGGCAAAATTCAATCAAAATTCAATCAAGAAAACCTAGAATTTGTTCCCATCGTCAATAGAAACAAAAAATCCATAAAAATTCAACATAAACAAGAAAAAATGCATAAAAAATACATGTTCAAACTTCGGATCGGGCAAGGGCGACGCTCGGCGGCCGGCGCTTATGTGTAGGAGAGAGATATAGACCATATAGACCATGTGAATGAGGAGGGTAGAAGGCGAGGAAAGTCGATGGCCGGCGATTAGAGACTTAGCATGAGAGTAGTGTGAGAGGGTAAGAGCAAAAGATCGTAGACACCAAAAAGTGTCATCTTTTTCTCTGTTTTTTATTTGTTGGCCCGATGATGAAATCCCGAGTCTTGTTTGAGGATTTGGTTCTCAAGCTGTGTTTGATTGGTGTGACGGAAGCCGGTAAAACACAAAGAACCCCCAACACCAAATAAATAGCCTTTTTCCTTAGACAGATCCAAAAATATCCTTTTCTTTCGGACGATCCAAAACCAGGCCAAGCCTCTAGAGATAACGGAGTCCGAGTGTCGTGTACCGGGAATTCCAGGCTCAAAACACTCGTGTTTCACTTCGATCCAACCGGACAAGGAGTTGAAGACCTCAAGATGATATTAGATGCTATATTTCATGATCACAAGCATCAAAGTGCTACGTTTTGGCTACAAGACAGTTCACCCGAGACTAAGAGCACGCATCCCGCACCAAAAATGAAACTTGCCAAAAATAGAAACGTGCTAAAAATGAAAATTTTCCATTTTTGGAAAGCTACTATGGCGGCGGCTGCCACCCCAAAATAGTAAGTGGAACGCTGCGTTTTGCCCGGAGACTCCTTTGGAAGCACGTTAGGGGACGAAACCCTAGGCATTCCTTGATGGCGGCGCCAGGCCATCCCGGTTCTATCCGGTCTTCTCTTTTATTCATCCGTTAATCTTAGGATATCTTGGCTCGGTTTTGTTGTTGCTTTTGGACGGATGGCCGAGAGCTAGCCTTAGGTCTTCCCTTGACCTAACCTCTCCCTATAAATAGAGAGTCTTGACTCTCATTCCCCCACGGCTTCTCGCCTTAGCCTCACGCTGCTGAAATTCGCCTAAGAGCTACTGAATACTCATATTTGTATTATAAACTTTTGGTCCCTTTTCAGCCTATTCCTTCTCTACTTCCATCATACTCCCCACACTTGATCCTTAAATTCCATCATTCACCTACCTACATCAAATACTCATAAAAAGGCTTCCTTGATTCACCATCGTCACATCAAGAGGTCCGGATCTAAGATCCAAATCGGCGAGTGGGACAACTCGAGGGCACGGATCCAGTTTTCACAACGGTTTATTTTATTTTATGCTTTCTTTATTACTTTCTATATTGTGGACAAACGATTTATCGCTTTTAATTCCTCCCCGCCCGATGTAATCTTTTAGTTTTCCGCCTTCTTTTTCTTTTCACTTTCTCTTTTCTTTTCGTTTTCGCCTTACTTTTCTTTTTGCTTTTCCGCTTTCTTTATTTCTACCTTTATTGCTTTCTTTAATTATGTTTTGGTTGCTTTAATTCTTTATTGCACATTGTTGCTTACTTACTTATTTTACATTATTTTAATTTAGTACTCAAACTAGTAATGACCAGTCTTCGGATGGGTGGAATGGAAAGGTTTATCCCTATGTTTCGTACCTTCACCCCTGAATCCGATTCTCGGTTCAAAGATCGATGTAGTTATTCTTAGGCTCTTTTAGTCTTACTTTTCTCATAGTATGATTGAAAGAGCATTTATTTTGTTTTTGTTAGTTTTTCTTTCCTAAAAATTGATTGCCGACTCTCCTATATTTATTTCTTCTAAATTTTCATCTCGACTACTTTTTCTACTGCAGGATAAGAAAATAGGATCTAGATCTACCAAGCCGGGCGGAGGCCTAGGCTGATCTCATCAGCAGCGGCCTCGGCGGCGCCAGCCAGCACTTGGTGTAGGTCGCCACCGCATCGAGTGGTCAATATGCGGAGTTTCGGTCCGGATTGATGTTTACACACTAATCTAGCTTTGAAGCCTCACGACAGATTTAAAACCCTAATTTTATTTATCTTTCGGTCAAGAAATAATATCACGGGACTTCTCAAAATAATTTCTAAAATAAAATGGTTAATAAAACCGCCATTCAACTTTACTTAATTAGCTTTAAATTAGATTTAATAAAATTTGAAAATCTTAATAAAAGGTTGATCCCCACATTCCAAAATCAACTTTCTCAAACCATCTTCAAAATTAATCTTTAAAAAAGAGACCCGACACAAGTGGGGAAGCTCGGCGGGTCCCGACCGCCGTGATCCTATAGAGATGGATGGGTTTCCCTTGGAACAAAGTCACCCGTCGGTGATTAAGTGTTGGAGAGAGAGAGAGATCGTGTGAGTAGTGTGAGTCATCCGTCGGCGATTGAGAGTGGAGGGCGATGGCGTTGGTGGCCGGCGATTTGAGACTCGGAGGAGCACTCGCAAAAGGGTAAGCACGAGAGGGCAAAGCGATTTGAGATTGAACGAAGAACACAAAATGTTCTATTAGTGTTTTTTCTTTTTTTTTTTTACTTCATTAAGTTTTTAATTGAACAGAAAATGTTCATTACTTTTTCCCTAGTAATTTATCTTATAGCAGGGCTAATTTAATTTTCCCCCTTAATAAGTTTTCCTTAGGAGGGAAATTCAAATTTAATTTTTTCCTAAATTTATCTTAGAAAAAGAAATAATAATAATTAAGTTTTTAACTCTTAATAGTATTAACGTCCAACATATTAAAAGTAATGACGACGTACTTTTTGTTTATTGTGTAATAATAGTTATATGATAAAATTAAACGATGAAAAATTAACTTTGTCATTAGTAGTAACTTTTAAAGACCAATTGTATGATTTGTCGGTAAACTATCGTCATTAGAAGTCTAATTTCTAGTAGTGGAAAGAACTCCGGAAGTTCACTTTTGAAGAAGTGGTGGATTAAGGCGGCGTACCAACTCATTTTCTAGAAGATAAAAGTGAACAAAAATTAGGCGATGGAAATGACAACAATAGCCTTGACTTGTATACTTGGTGAAAACCCTAAAAGGTGACGGTGACAAAAAGCGAAAGTGGGCTATTCAGGTAGTTTCGAGTTTGCTTATGAATCGGGCGGGATAAATATGAACGTATTATTTATTTTTGTGCATTTTCAAAAGTAAGTATATTTTTCATAAAAAAATACATTGTTCAAAGGAGTTTTTTTTTTTTTTTGGGAGGGAGGGGGAGCATTAAGGGATACAATTTATAATTGTATGATACGTGCTAAGAAACTCATTCCCCAAAACAAAATCAGATTGAGATATATAAGTTTGGTCCAACACAAGCAACTTTGAATTTTAAACTATAATTATATAATCGTTCAACTATGTTTTGTTTCTACCGAGCGTAATTAGCTCGCTTGGTATCAACATTTCAAGTTCAAATCTTGCTTCCGAGGTACAAATCTGAATCGAGCAATGTGCACCCTCTTCTTAAGGGGCATGCTTGTTGGACTCAACGAGCCACTAGGCCCAATTTTCCTTCAGGTCCACTAGCTCTATTAGAATTTTCTGAACTGGGGTCCAACTAGGATGGTGCACACTTATTATTTTTTTAAAAAAGTTGTTCCCAAAGTTCATTTTACATAGTTTCTTTTTTTATTTTTGTAATTGTATGATGAATATATGTACGCAAGTTGACCTCTTTTGCATGACCTTTTAAGTAAGACATAGAGTTGATTATCCTTTATGCAATCAATTCTATTGCTACACATAGTTAAAATAACAATTTGATGAGCATATAAAGTTTTGTTCTTGCATATCATATTTAACTTTTAAAATAATACATGCGAATAGCATCGTATTTATTTATAAGCAAATTTTGACGAGACTCTAAATTGAATCTAATTTTGAGTTAGATAAATTACCTAACTTTACATTCTTTAATTTTTTTATGATGTATTTGCAAAAGCGAGATATGTGAAATGCAGTTCAATTAGACTCACAAAAGATATCATTAGGTTTTTATTTCTTTTTTTAATGAAAAATCATTAGATTTTCCACTGGATAAATGACCTAGCTTACTCCTCCGTTCCCATCTTAGCTTCTTCAAAAATCATGACATGCATGCATCTATCTCATAATTATTCCCATTTATTTTGTAACCCCCAACCGCCGAATTATTGTTATTAGAAACGACTTAAAGGATTTGCGACTAGTTTTAAAAATTATTTCAAGACTTTCAAGCATACTTTACGAGGTGGAGGTCACCATCCTCAAAGCGATTGACAACAAATACGGTGTAGTTCTTAAGAGTAATCTCCTTAAATAAAAAAGGATATCTTTAGGTACATTAGTAGTTTTTTCAAATACACAAAATGACTTTAAGCGATCTCCAAATTCATTAACACAACTTACAACTACAGTTTCACCGCCCAACAATTTGTTTTGGGGGGGCAGGTAGAGGGAGAGAGAGAGCTTCATGATTTCTTACCCCTCAACATGCGTGCATGTAGGGTGATTCTTTTTTTTAATTGGAAATAGATTGGAGGCAGCGTATCCTAATTTAGAGCATGATTAGTGGTTATTATGAGTATTTGGTTTGAAAGAATATGCTACTTGGGAGGATATATTTCAAAGGATGACAAAGCTTTATAAATTGGGAAAAATCAAGTGCAATAGTTAAGAATAAAGTTTATGGAATTTGTTATAGAGGTTAAGAAGTTGTAAGGCTCTTCAACTACGTATTATTTTTGATACTTTTTTATTGTTGGTAAATTTGAAACGGTGTTACGTATTGATATAGATGGAGGTTTCTTGGAATACAAAGTTTACGGTTGTAATACAAAGTTAAGGTTGCTTGTTACAACTTGAAAGCTAAAGGGAGGAGAGTCAATTGGAGGCAATTACAACTTGAAAAATAAGGATATAACAGTAAATATAGACAAACCTCAAAATAACAACTCTACTGTCACATCGGTATGGAGCCGAGTCCGTCACCCTCTAACTCGATATTGATAATATGTTGTTAGTTGTAACTATGGTCAAAATATTCATCATCAAAACTTACTTTTTCTTTTATTATGTTTTTAAAAACGTTGATAATATGTATTAGAATTAGGTGCCGTTCCATTTAACTTTAACTCACAACCTTACAATTTTTTACACCTACTTACAGGTTTGTTATAACTACTTGTAACTTATTGCAAATAACTCTTTTTAATTAAATTGAACATAACCTTAGTAGATAAAAGTTTTGGTGTTTAGATTAGCATTTCCTATTTATATTTATTAAAAAAATAAAAAAATTATATGATCTAAAAAATTATGATTGCTAAAAAAGAAAAAGTAGAAATAAATTTAAAGATTCTTTTGTGTATTGATAGTGCTAATACATACTTTCATTAAACAAAAAAATATTCAATACACGCAATTTGCAAATATTCATTACCGCTCAAATTCTCAAACCCAATGTAAATATTTTTAATGTAGTTTTTTTTTAAAAAATGTAGGACTTAGTGCTGACACTTGAAATGACGCAATGACTCAGATATCAATTGAGAGAATATGTTGAAGGGCCCCCCGGTCCAACCGGGTGCCCTTTTTCTGAGGCCCCGCTATTCTGGTAGTTATGTTTCAAAGTCTAGAAATCCAAAGTCAATATTTGGAGGATCTAATACATCCAGCGAACGCAGATGAAAAACGCAAGAAAAGCTGGAGCTCGGGCATTTATATATTCCATAAAGAGAAAAAAGGTATACCAAGCAAGAAGATCGACCGCATAGAGTAGAGGAAGCGAACCAAAAGAATTAGCTTTGCGTAGCTAGGCCACTAATGTCGTGGCAGAAGTTAAAACTTCAAAAAGTAAGCGAAAGAGCGACAGCTAGAGGGAGAGAAGCTAGAGATGAGAGACCGAGAGTAGTTTTAGGGGCGATTAATGATGTATGGGTGGTGGCTTTATGGTGGATGACTCTCAGAACAAGGGAGAGGGGAGAGAGAGAGAGAGCTAGCTTAAGCGGATGGTGCTTAGGGAGTACGTTTTATATTTAGGGCTTCGAGAATTACAAAAGTACGAAAATATCCTATGGTGTAAAAAAAGGGGAACAGGGCACGTAACGAAGAGGGAAATTTCCCTATCCTTGTCCCTGTTAGGGAACAAAATATTGCCCTTACCCCCGACCCCATTTGGGACTGAGATTTTTCCCATTATAGTGCGGGCTCCTAGTGGGGATAGGGATTCCCGTGCCGTTGCCGAATTTAATATGTTTTATCCAATTAATGCCAAAAAAATAAATTAGGCCTATTTCTTTCTTAGGTGACAATATTATTGAAGTCCATAAACAAAGAAAACAACAAACATGTGAGGGTTTCAATCATTCACAGACACATCCATGTCCAACCAATCGAAAGGAAAAGGATGAAGGCAAGCAAATTAGCATACAAGCCAACACTAGAATAAAATTCGAGCGGAAGCACAACACTAGGTCAAGTGCGTTTTTGGGAGTAAAAGACTAGAGAATTCTCATTACCAACTTGAGAAATTGTTAATTGATACAAAATTTCAAGGGAAAACAACATGTTCAAGCCTTTAGATCAGTTTTTCAAGCATAAATAGTTGTATTTTCTTCTTTTTACATTTCTTGTCTATGGAAGCTACTCTAACTGTAATTCAATTGATACATTGCATGGTTATTGCACTTGATTTTTCCCAATTTATAAAACTTTGTCATCCTTTGAAATATATCCTCCCAAGTATCCTCCCACGTAGCATATTCTTTCAAACCTAATACACATAATAACCACTAATCATGCTCTAAATTAGGATACGCTGCTTCCATACTATTTCCAATAAAAAAAAATTACCCTACATGCATGCACGTTGAGGGGGTAATAAATCATCAAGCTCTCTCTCTCTCTCTCTCTCCCCCCCAACAAACTGTTTGGTGGTGAAAGCCAACATTAGCTTAAGTGGTTGAGGTCATCATAAATGGTAAGCAAGCTATTATAAGAATTACCCTTTTTCTAAACTTTTTGCAATGATTAACAGTCCCACCGTCTCACAGTCGGGTTGAGCGGATTTGACCAAGTCAATTTGGTTCAACGAGTTCAATGGATTTTTAACATATGTGGACGGATGACTACCTAAGTCCTGACTTTGATCAAATTGTACTAAAGATCTTGCAAATTATATGATAGTTTTAGACCCTTATTTGTGAATAATAGTTTGTACGAGCGTTTTTGAACTAACGATTTAAAATACTTTGTGATATCATTGGTATAGTTTGCATGAACTAAAAATGAGAAAAAAAAAAAAAGGGAAGCTAGTAAATGATCCAAAACATCAATTATATTGCATATCAATCATGAGTGCGTGTATATACATTGCAACACAAATCTAACTACGCAAAAAGCAATTAAAAGGAGAACTTATGATGATGAGGAAAGAGAACAAACTAGCTTGTTCTCCTTCTTTTGGCGCCCCACTTCAAATCAAAAGAAGGTATATCTCTCATACATATTGCACCATGAGAATGAGTTGTTAGAAGCTTTACGAGGGCAAAAGCGAGTTGCTGACCCTGAATCTTAAATGCCCAAATTTGAAGGTCATCCCCAACACTAAGTTCATTTGCTACTACCACATCATACCAATGGTGAATCAACACGTAATTTGCAGATTTTGTGAGATTCCACTTCTTCAATATCAGCTCTGTCTCTTCCAATCTCGGTTCGATCACCTTCACTCTCATCCCCACAATGTTGTTGTTTTTGTCCCTTGCTTCGAGCATTTCTCTCTCCTCCTTATGCAGCATAGAAAGTAATCCTGAGAAATCACTCGGTGGCATTGTTAACCGACCTTGCCCTTTGTCAATGTCACTCTTAAACAGTGTCTTCTGCATCAAAAATTTGGGATCAGTTCCTCCCAATGCAGCAATTCGATCTTGAAAATCTCGAGGAAGGTCGGGCTCAACTGGGGCTGCCTTTCTTTTCATGTTATCTTTAGTTTTCTCATCAGCATTGCCGCAGGGACAGGGAAAATCTTTCTCAAGCGCTTTCTGGGCAACAGCCACTAAGCAATCAAAGGGAGAGGCATAATAATACTCGCCCAGATCACCAAAATCCGTCTTCCTCATTCTCGCCCACCAATCGTTCGCTGAAATTACTAGCAGAAGCAAAATTTGCAGAGATGGAGAGGACGCGTTGAAGAATCGATTGATATCTTCTGGGCAACGAACGGTTCACTGATTGAGGGAGAAATCACAGAACTTAATTGGAGACAATCAAACCAGGGGTTTGATCCATCTCCACAAAGACAGAGTGAGAAAGAAGGCAAGAACAGAGAATTCCTGTATCAGACAGAGCAGAACACTTGCAGGAAAGATTTGACAAATAGGGTTTGTTGATTTCAGAGAGAGAGAGTGAGTAGATCTATGGAGATATTATAGCTTGAAGATACGCTGCAACGGCTATATTTTGGAGGGAGTAAGGCGGTGAAGACAACGGCTAGAAAATAGCCGCCTTAATTTGCGAGGGAAAATTCTACTTGGTCTTCAAGTCTTCTGCTCTGCTAGTTGTAATGGCTATAATTCGGGGTGTTTTGGGCTCTTTTTTACTCTAGTTCTTTTCTAGACTAGTTCTTAAGAGTCAAACTATAGTTGTAAGTTGTGTTAATGGATTTCAAAAATACCCTTTTCTATTTAAGGTTTTACTCTTAAAAACTACACCTTAAGCGTATTGGTTGTGTTGTGGATCACTTATAAAATGGTGACCTCCGTCTCGTAAAGTATGCTTGAAAGTTTTGATAATGAGATAAGTGGGAATTCTTAATTAAAGTCATTTCTAATAACAATAATTCGCCGGTTGGGGGTTACAAAATAGATGGGAATGATTATGAGATAGATGCATGCATGTCGTGATTTTTGAAGAAGCTAAGATGGGAAAAAGGAGGAGTAAGCTAGGTCATTTATCCAATGAAAAATCTAATGATTTTTCATTAAAAAAAAAAGGAAATAAAAATCTAATGATATCTTTTGTGAGTCTAATTGAAACGCATTTCAGGTATCTCATTTTACAAATACATCATAAAAAAATAAAGAATGTTAAACTAACTCAAAATTTGATTCAATTTAGGGCCTCGTTAAATTTTCTTATAAGCTAATACGATACTATTCGAACGTATTGTTTTAAAAGTTAAATATGATATGTAACAACAAAACTTTATATGCTAGTCAAATTGTTATTTTAACTATGTGTAGCAATAGAATTGATTGCCTAAAGGATAATCAACTCTCTCTCTTGTTTAAAAGGTCATGCAAAAGAGTTCAACTTGCATACATAAATTCATCATATAATTACAAAAAAAAAAATTATGTAAAATAAACTTTAGAAACAACTTTTCTAAAAAATAAGTGGACCACCTATAGTTGGACCTTAGTTTAGGGAATTTTAATAGAGCTAGCCGACTTGAAGGGAAATTGGGCCTAGAGGATTGTTGAGTCCAACGAGCATGCCCCTTAAGAAGAGGGTGCACATTGCTCGATTCATATTTGTACGGTGGAAGCAAGATTTGAACTTGATATGTCGATACCAAACGAGCCAATTACACTTGATAGAAACAAAATAGAGTTGAACAATTATGTAATTGTAGTGTAAAATTCAAAGTCGTTTTCTTGGACTAAATATATATCTCAATCGATTTTATTGGGGAATGAGTTTCTTAGCAGGTATTATACAATTAGAAATTGTATCCCTCAATGCACATCCCCCCAAAAAAACCTCCTCTTCAACAATGTATTTTTTTCTGAAAAATATACTTACTTTTGAAAATGCACAAAAATAAATAATACGTTCACATTTACCTCGCCCGATTCATAACCAAACTCGAAACTACCCGAATAGCCCACTTTCGGTTTTATGTCACCGCCGCATTTTGTGGGTTTTCACCGATATATAAGTCATAGCTGTTGTTGCCATTTCCAGCGCCTAATTTTTGTTCACTTTTATCTTCCAAGTGAAAATGAGCTGGTACGCCACCTTCATCCACCAGTTCTTCAAAAGTGAACTTCCGAGTTCTTTCCACTAGTAGAAATTAGACTTCTAACGACGACACTTTACTTGAAAAATCCTACAATTGGTCGTTAAAAGTTACTAATAACAACATAGTTAATTTTTCGTCATTTAATTTAGGGATAAATTAAATTTAAATTTCCCTCTTGAGGTAAAATTATTAAGGGGAAATTTAAATTAGCCCTGCTATAAGTTAAATTACTAGGGGAAAAGTGATGAACATTTTCTGTTCAATTAAAAACCTAATGAAGTAAAAAAAAGAAAAAAAGAAAAAACACTAATAGAATATTTTGTGTTCTTCGTTCAATCTCAAATTGCTTTGCCCTCTCTGCTTACCCTTTTGCACTACTCACACTAAGTCCTAAAATCGTTGGCCACCGAGGCCATTGTCTTCCGTTCTCAATCGCCGGCGATCGACTCACACTACTTACACGTTCTCTCTCTCTCATACACTCAATCGCCGGCGGGCGACTCCATTCCCGGGAAACCCACCCGTCTCTCACTCTTACCCTCTCGCACTACTCTCACGCTAAGTCTCCAATCTCCGGCCACCGACTTTCCTCGCCCTCTGCCCTCCTCATTCACACGGTCTCTGTCTCTCTCCTACACTCAAGCAACGGTCGCCGAAGCCTCGCTCTTGTCCGATCTAAAGCTTAAACAAGTTTTTTTATGCATTTTTTCTTGTTTATGTTGAATTTTTTTATGAATTTTTTGTTTGTGTTGAGTATGGGATCAAATTTTAGATTTTCTTGATTGAATTTTGATTGAATTTATCTTCGATCATTCCTTCCCATTTTTTTGTTTTCGTTTTTGTGGGCGGTAGTGACTAGGGGTGAGCGAGACTAGATACCCGGTCATTTTGGCTGAACTCACTTTGATAAAAAAAAAAATAAGGTGTTGCTTACTATATTAAACATCAACATAAAGTGTGAATTTTTACCAACATGTTTTTTTAGGACTAACTATATTAAATGTTAACATTGAAAACAACATGGATTTTTACTATTAACCGAGAGGTCGGAGAAGAGAGAGAGAGAGAGAAAGAGAGAGAGGAAGGGCAGGCAGAGAAAAGCAAGCGATGAAGAACCACAACCACAAGCTGAAGGAGCAAAATTAAGATCTCCTAGGTATATATATATATTATATTATATTATATTTTAAAAAATTAAGACTAGGAACGAGGTAACGGGTCCGGGTCCGGGTCCACATACTACTCGGTCTTAGTCTTAAAAATTGGACCCGATCCCGAACCCAGTTCAACCGAGTCTAGGTCCGGACTCGCCGGGTCTAAATCGGATCCAGGTTCGGAATCGAGTACCTGGTTTTTCTAGTTAGCCCTAGTAGTGACCCCGTGCCCAAAAACAAACTCATATAATCATCATTTATAGAACTTTTTTGGTACCATCAAAATCTTGGGCCATTCTAGGTGTAATCAAAATAATCCTTGGATGGTTGATATCGGAATCCGCAATTCGGTGCTATGTTTGCCTTCTTTCGATACACTTCGAAAAGCATCCCATTTTCGAGATGGATTTTAGACAGGGTTCGTTGAACGTAAGCATCCATGATGAGTGATCTTGACTAGTACTTGAATGGTACAATTTGGTATTGACCGAGTACTAATATAAATATAGATAACATATTGATTTCCATATAAAATTATACAATACTTCTAAGTTGTATTGACCTTTATAGTATGAGAGTAATGATTTGATTAGGTCAAATACTCTCAATTTTTGTCACCATAGCCATTACTTTTTTTCTTTAAAAATGACCAATCATCTGTGTTGATGTATCTTGATCCGCCCTTAAAACTCGGGAGATATTTTGAAGTTTGGAAGCATTCCGAGTTGTGAATCCTTTTCGATGTACTATATCAAACACATGGATTGAATACTCGTATTTATCGACCTATATGCTCCACACACCCCAACCCTTCAACAACAACAACAACAATAAAATATATTGTAATGTGTAACATTCAGGGATCCATGCTTATATTCATAATGAAACCGCCAATAAAGCGCTTTGTTTAGTTAGAAAACACAAATACACATATTAGAAAATGAGAGAGATCCATGCTTATATTCATAATGAAACTGCCAATAAAGCGCCTTATTTGGTAAGGAAAACACAAATATACATATGTTAGGAAATATTATAACGTAGGTGCACGGTGTAGCTGTAGTTAGGAACCGGCAAGTACGGGTCGTGTCGACGAGGAACTCGTTGTCAAATACTAAACCCACCTAAAAACTCTAATCTAGGTAAAACTCGGTTCGACAATGATTTGGTTTTCGGATTCAACTAATAACAAAATACTATGAGAGATCAATGAATAACAAGCCTTAGATTGGGATTAATCACATTACTATGTCCGAAACGAAAATCGAATATTGTTTGAGATTTGCCTATGCTAGCAATTTAGAAGGGGAGACACCAATTAAGCCTATCTTCGCCTACTTTCGAAGGTCAAAGACTAATCTTGCACAATCTAATCACCTATTTTCATGGGATTAATAAAGAGCAAAATCACAAAGAATGCATCTCATAACCCCGATTAAAACCTTAATTATTTTTATATTGAAGTTCTAATCGCTCACAACGTCATTCTAGGTAAGTTTTCATCTTTCGATGCTCACAAAACCCTAATAAAAGCATATGAGTCCTCTTTCGAGGCAATCAACGAAAAGTGATGAACGAAGCGAATTCTAACCTAACAAGCATAGAACAATCCAATTGGTACTCAATTCATGATTATCAAGGCATAATAAGGATCAATCCTAACCTAAGAAGAGAAATTAGCCCCTAAACATGATACTAAACAATTGACAGAATTTAGGGAACATAGCCATGGAGAAACGAAGAGAAATTGTGAAGAAAAGATAAAGAGAAGAAATTATGATTACCGAATAAAAACTTGAAGCGATTCAATCATACATAAACTTGAAGTAGAAAATTAGAATTGAGTGTTCTTGAGTCTCCTCTTGGGGTCTGCCTCTCAAAAACCCTAACTAAAATTTAGAATTTTGGAAAAGGATCCCTATAAATTACAATTTGGAAACTTAAATATTCGTGGAAATAGTAGTCGCACGGGTACCGTGCGGGTTTCTGCGGCGGTTTTGCACGGCCGTGCAGGTCTCGCACGGCCGGCTGTGCGAAAAATCTGAACTCTCTGGATTATTCGCACGGCCGTGCGGCTTCCGCACGAGGTACCATGCACGACTTCAACTTTTGTAACTTCTCGCACGGCGAGTGCGAGATGCGCACTGAGGGCCGTGCGGCCTTCCTTCACTTCAGGCCCTTCGCCCGATGATCCGCATGGCTATGCGGCTTCGCACAGGGGTCGTGCGACTTCTCTTGATGTGTTTTAGGCTTCTTTCTTGCCTCCTCTTGGGCCCAAACTCTCCTCTTCATCACTTTTCATCAAATTAGCCTCGAATCTCTCTAATTTAAGCCCAAAAACCTGTAATAAAGAGATTTACGAGCTTAGGTGACGATAAAGAGAAAATAAGCGAAATCTAACCCAAAACTAAATATAAATCATTGAAATCATCACAGAATTGGGTTGGATAATGCCTTAAAAACCTATAAAAGCGAGGTTTAACAACATATTAGAAAATGAGAGAGATCCATGTTTGTATTCATAATGCTCATATTTATAATGCTCATATTCATAATCAAATAAGAAAAAGAGAGAGATTAGGAAGATGCTAACATATATATATGCCAAGGGTGAGGGGAAAATAGCTAGGGATTTATTAATAAAAAGAAAAGAAACTATAATATTGACTATTTTATTCTTTTTTTCACCAATCATACCATACACACATAAATTTTTAAAACTAGAGGGTAAGTAAACCCATCCATGTTACATGTTTGGTTTTGATTAGTTACCATTATAGACTTAGAAACTTGGAGATAGATCACACTAAGTTGCCTTAAGTGGATCAATAATGTGTTTTTACGATATTAATCTTTTCAAATGATATTATATGTACAAAATTCGAGATCATTTTTCAAATTTAAGAAATTTATTACAAATAATATTGTTAAGTTATATATGATAAATAGAATGGTTAACATGGATTTCCTTCCTTTTTCAAAATGATAGGTTGTCTTTTTGCCAAATCAATTACAATTTTGAGATAATGGCACCTAATAAGGATTTGATGAACATCAAGGATTACCTTAGTAAAGATTATGAAAAAGGAGTTCAAAGCTTTTTGGATTATGCCTTCATTAAATTAGGGACGAGAATCCATTCGTTGCCCATGTGTGAAATGCTTAAACATAGAGTTTGGGAATCGTGAGCTAGTTCAAGGGCATCTCTTAGCTTATGGAATGGTTAAAATATGCATTTTGGTATCATCATGGCGAGACATTCAGTGAGCCTAGTGAGCCTAACACTCGAAATTGACGGTGAAGATTTAGATGTCAAAGATTCCGTTGGTCATAACAATAGAGAAGAGGAGCAAAATAACGAGGCTTAGAGATTTTATAGGCTCTTAAAGGATTCAATTGATCCTGTTTATGATGGTTGTAAGTTCTAAAAACTGTCTGCCTTAGTAAAACTCATTCATATTAAGACTCTTGGGTGATGGAGTAATGAGCCATTTACTATGCTATTAAAGTTCCTAAAAGATGAGTTGCTTGCCTCATGGATCAAATTTATCGGACTCCTAAAACTCATTCATATTAATGACTCGTATGTTATATTGGAAGGAGGATGTGATGTTAGACAATGGTAAGGTGTGTAGTGCATCTAGGTGGAAAACTAATAAACATAAAGGGGAGGACAAGCATGGCTCAAATGCGAAAAGAATACCTCAAAAGACATTGCGCTGCTTCCATTGAAGCCAAGGTTACAAAGGTTATATATGTCGTCTAAGACTGCTTCCTTGATGGGATTGCATCATGATAAAAGAAATAAAGATGTCATAATGAGGTATCCTACTGATTCTCTTACATGGAAATCATTTGATGAATTGCATCAAGGGTTCGCTTATGAGCCTCGTAATGTCGATTAGGCCTTGCGAGTGATGGTTTTTAGCCCTTTGCAAATTCTAAAACTTCGTATAATATTTGGCCTGTTATTCTCATTCCATATAAACGTGCCTCTTGAGTTATGTATGAAACAATCTAATAAGATTCTTTCAATGCTTATTCCTGGTCTCGATAGTTTGGGGAATGTGATTGATATATATTTCCAACCTTTAATTGAGGAGTTGAAGGAGTTATGGGAACTAGGTATGGAGACATATGATGCATCCGCCAAGTGTCATTTTTTACTCCATGCAGCTTTATTATGGACAATCAATGATTTTCCAGCATAAGAGATATTGTCTGGATGGAGCACGAAGGGGAAATTAGCATTTCCATGTTGCATGAAAGACACTCGTTCCAAAAGGTTGTCTCACGTGGTAAACAATGCTATATGGGTCATCCACGCTATTTAGCTCTCAATCATAAATTACGAAAATAGAAAGGTTTGTTTGATTAAACTATTGAATGTGGTGTAGCTCTAGAGCCTAGTTCAATTGATGAAATTTTTGATCAAGTGAAAGATCTTGAGAACCTTGTATTGACTAAGGCTACACATATGAAACCCAAACTATCTCGTAAGAAGAGGGGGATAATTGGAATAAGAAAAGTATATTTTTCAGCTCCCACATTGGAAGGACCTTTTCTTACACCACAACTTGGATGTGATGTATATTGAGAAAAATATATGTAACAATATTCTTGGAACAATTATGAACATCAAGGGAAAGACCAAGGATACTGTCAAGACACGTCTTGATTTAGAGAAAATGGTCTTAAGACTCTCCTTAAACTTGTTGAAAGACCAGGATAAGTTGAAAATGCCTCTTGCTTCATACACTTTCTCTCTTTCGAAAACATGTTTTGCCAATTCTTGAAAGAATTAAAAGTTCTCGATGGATTTTTTCAAACATATATTATTGTGTGAACATGAAGGAGTAAAAAATCTCTGGTCTCCGTGAGCCATGATTGCCACGTTATACTTGAAACATCTCTTGCCACTAGCATTGTGTGGTCTTCTCACACCATCCATAAGAGAGGCACTAATTGAGCTATCAATGTTCTTTTCTATATTAGATGCTAAAGAATTAAAAATGGATGAATTGGACCATCTTGAGGCTCAAATGCCCATTACTCTATGTAAGCTAGAAAAGGCTTTTTCTCCGGCATTTTATGATGTTATGATGCATTTGCCAATCTACCTAGTTCGTGAAGCTATGATTGAGGGTCAAGTCTTATTTAGATGGATGTACTTAATCGAACAAGATATGTTTGAATTTAAGTCATGCATCCGCAATAGATTTAGACCAGAGGCATCAATTGTAGAGGGCCGTATTGCAAATGAGTACATGACCCTTTTGTCAAGTTATCTACCAAACATGGTGACTAAGTTTAATCATCTTCATCGAAATTATGCAAATGAAGTTCAACATGATGGAGGCTTTTGTATCTTTAGTCATCCTGGACATGAATTAAGGTCGCAAAAGTTCATATCATCCGACGCTATTAGCGTTGGATAAGTGTCTCGATGCTAAACTTCTTTCACAATTTATGGGGTTTAGCATTGGATTGTTCTTATTAGCTTCTGATTTTTTGATGCTAAATTTTTTAACAATTTATGCTATTTAGAGTCGGATTGTTGCAGATTAGCATCGGATGTTCCGAATCTAAATTTAGACTTGTTTTCCCATATTTTCTCGCTATTTCTAGCATCCCCTTTTTACATACATTTTCTACACATTTACATACATTTTGCTCATTTACTGATACAAATTACACTCATCCACAAATACACATACCACCAACTATTCATAAAAGCAACCAACATTCACAAGCTGCGTTATAAGTTAAATAATAAATTTATTAAACAAACCTATTCGAAGTTTCACATACAAACCATGCTAAGAACTTAGCTACGGAACAAATCAAGTTAGTTTAATAAACCATGCTAAGAAGTTTCACAACTGTGTTATAAGTTAAGCCATGCTAGGAAATTACTTACAACTAGAGATCCTGTCAACTTGTCATTGGAGGTTTTGGATGAATTTCATTGCTTCTTCCATGGCCTTTTGCTGACTCTCAACTAATTTTATTTGCTCGTCAAGTTGTTCTTGGGTTGATTTAAGCTGTGATTGTAGCTTAGAATAGGTTGAGGAATTGTAGGTAGAACCTATAGAGGATGTGGAGACAGTAGGTTTCTTATACAACATTGCCGCGCAATTGCCTAATCCATAGATGGTTGATTTTTACTCCATCCACCCGATACCTCATAGTACAGGTTCTCTGCCTGTGTTGTCCCCTCCTCGAATACCACACTTAACTCTAAGTGCCTCGTATTTTCCTGCAATAAAAAAGAATACAAATAAGTATGTATATCTTATCCATGCATTTAAGATGAAGCAGTTGAGAAACAAGTATGTATCCCAATGTTTAAATATTGAGGGGTTTTATCTGGATAATTTAATTATGGTTTTAATCATGATAGAGAGGTTTTATAATGCTCATATAACTTGGCCCATAAATTAAGTAAAGGAAGGAAAGTATAAGGCTCGGATCAACTGCAATATCCGGCTTTTCATCTATGGCAAATTATCAACTCGATTTTGTTTACATTTTGCCTTTCTCGCTTTTTCATCATATAACTCCAAGAATAATTAATTTAGGACCAAATAAAAAAGAAAGAAGATTAATACAAAAGGTTTTACCCAAAATTAAAAATTAAAGTTAATGAGTTGAGATCTATTACTTTGGGATGTTGCCCTAGAAGTTTCGTAGTGAAATAGTAATATTAAGGCCATACATTTGGGCTGCCTATTTAATGAATGGGTGAGATTGATTACTCCTTTTGCATTTCTTTGTCTTTTGGGCTGTCAATCTTAAAAAACAGTAATATAAAGGCCATACAAAATATGCTGAAAAGGTTTATAGAGATAGTATTTTTACCCACAAAGATTTAGATCGATCGTAAACGAAGACCTTTCCAGATTGAGCGTCTTCCTTACTACGGCTCTTTGCAAACAAAGTGCAGAGGAGGGAGGATTCTTCCCTTCCTTGATCTGATAATATAAAATATGTAATAAATTTACACAAACTACATTATGTATATTAAATTAAAGTAAACTAAAATACTAGAGTAATATACATTGCAACACAAATCTCACAATCTAATGATATCTTTTCCGAGTCCAATTGGGTCATAATTCACTTAGGCCTTGTTCCATTTAGGTTTAGCTTAAAACCTTACAGCTCCTTACAACTTTCCTTACACCTTCTTACAGCTCCTTACAACTTCTTACACCTTCTTACAGCTCCTTAATCCAACTCATACATTGTATGGTTATTTCTCTACTACTCTTCTTCTCCCCTCTAAATATGCTTGAGTTTCTTGCATTCTATAAGCAATAAATTGTAGTTGATACACATAGCATAAAAATAGCATTCTATAGTGCATGGTTAGCTCGTTGAGCCACTTGTAACATTCTTCCAATTGTAGCAACTATAAACCGCAATCCCATCCTTCATAGAACATTCTCGAAGAGTTGATCGACTTACAACATATCTCGAAAAATGAGTGATCAATTCGGACATGACCGATTGTCCGAATTTAAAATTCGGACAAAAATTTTGTGATTGGACCCGATTTTTTTGGGTCGAACTATCGGTAGGATGTTAAACCTCGTTTTTATCGGTTTTTAAGCATTATTTAACCCAATTCCGTGATGATTTCAATGATATTTATTTAGTTTTGGGTTAGATGTTGCTCATTTTCTCTTTATCGTCACCTAAGCTCGTAAATCTCTTTATTACAGGTTTTTAGGCTTAAATTTGAGAGATTCGAGGCAAATTTGATGAAAAGTGATCAAGAGGAGAGTTCGGGCCCAAGAGGAGCCAAGAAAGAAGCCTAAAACACATCAAGAGAAATCGCACAGCCTATCGTGCGAAACCGCACAGCCGAGCGGATCATCGGCGAAGGGTCCAAAGTCAAGAAAGGCCGCACGGCCCCTCATGGGCATCTTGCACGGCCGTGCAAGAAGTTATAGAAGTTGAAGTCGTGCACGGTACCTCATGCGAAGCTGCACGGCCATGCAAATCGTCCGAGAGTTCGGAGTTTTCGCACGATCGTCCGTGGGAGACCCGCACGGCCGTGCGAAACCGCCGCGTAAACCTCGCACTGCACTCCGTGCGACCCTGCACTGGCCGTGCGACTCACTGTTTCCACGGATATTTAAGTTTCCAAATTGTAATTTTTAGGGGATCTTTTCCGGAATTCTAAAGTTTAGCTAGGCTTTTCGAGAGGCAGCCCTCAAGGGAGACTCAAGAACACTTAATTCTACTTTTCTACTTCAAGTTTATGTATGATAGAATCGCTTCAACTTTTTATTCGGTAATCGTAATTTCTTCTCTTTATCTTTTCTTCACAATTTCTCTTTGTTTTTCCATGGCTATGTTCCCTAAATTCTCGTCAATTGTTTAGTATCATGTTTAGGGGCTAATTTCTCCACTTAGGTTGGGATTGATCCCTATTATGCCTTGATAATCATGAATTGAGTACCAATTGGATTGTTCTATGCTTGTTAGGTTAGAATTCGCTCGTTCATCACTTTTTCGTTATTGCCTCAAAAGAGGACTCATATGTTTTTATTAGGGTATTGTAAACATCGAAAGATGAAAACTTACCTAGAACGACGTTGTGAACGATTAGAACTTTGTTAAGAAAATAATTAAGGTTTAAATCGGGGTTGTGAGATACATTCATTGTAATTTTTCCCTTTATTAATCCCATGAAAATAGGTGATTGGATTGTACAAGATTAGTCTTTGACCTTTGAAAGTAGGCGAAGATAGGTTTAATTGGTGTCTCCCCTTCTAAACTGCTAGCATAGGTAAATCTCAAACAGTATTCGATTTTGGTTTCAGGCATATTAGTGTGATTAATCCCAATCTAAGGCTTTTTATTCATCGGTTTCTCTTAGTTATTTTGTTATTAGTTGAATCCGAAAACCAAATCACCTGTCGAACCGAGTTTTTACCTAGATTAGAGTTTTTACGTGGATTTAGTATTTGAAAACAAGTTCCTCGTGGACACGACCCGTACTTGTCGGTTCCTAGTTACAGACTACACCGTGCATTTACGGTAAAATATTTCTCTCAACATAGGACGGATTTTTGCCAGCGCTATACCCAATCCATTAGAGATCATCTTCCTGTAATATTACAAAAGCAAATGAGAAATATTCATTTACTATAACAAACATGTCACTATAAGACTAAACAAACAAGTGCATTAAAATGACACTTGTCTCTTAAATTTTAAATCATTTTTTAAGACTTCTATACGTCTAGTGCTTGCTTCGATGGCTTCAGTAGATGGTATCGTGGGAACTTCCCTTGTAGAGTAAATATGAACTATCTAAAGAAATAAAAGCTAAGTTGAAGGAAGTAAAAGAAAACAATCTATAAGGGGAAAAATTAATTTTCTCGAACACAATCAAGATAAGAACACAATGAGGTCGTTGAAAAAATATTCAAGAAAAGAACACAATCAGGTCATTCAAACAACACCAATATTGCTCCAATAATGATGCAATATAAATGAATGTGTTTAGTGTGCAAAGAGCTTTATAGAAACCCTTCCTAGAATGTGTTTACACCAATAATGATGCAAGTATAAATTAGGTCGTGGAACTTCTTGCATGGTAATGGATTTTTTTAATTTCATCAAAACGAAAAAAAAACTAGTCAAAGAAAATCAATAATACTTCAAACAGCGAAAATAAGAAATTTTTACTTAGCAAACGTCAAAAGAACACCAATAATATATTTATAAATGAAAGCACGATTATATGTCTCTCTTTCACCTTTTTCTACATCTTTGTTCATTGTCCTCCAATGTTTCATTTTGATTTGGTTCACTCTGATAAGTACCACTATGTGGACCATCTAACGGTGACATATCATAGGAGAAATGTGGTTGTGACTTCGAACTACATGCCATCCTTTGTTCACATTTTGATTGCATACAAATTTTGACTTGCTTGACTAGCCAAGATAAACGGCTTATTAGTTTTCAATTGCTGATTGTAATAATTACTAACAAAGCCATATTCATCAGTTTTAATCCCTCTAGCCTTGTCATACATATCGAACCATTTACAACGAAATAACACCACTCGTTTTCTTCCCAAGATACTTAGTTCGAGCATATCGCTTAAAATCCCATAGTAATCTATGTTTTCATCTCCTTGACTCGTATTTCCGATAAAACCACATCGCTATTTTGAGTTGTCAAACTCTTCTCCTACTCTTCTATATGGAATCTATATCCATTGACAATATAATCACTAAAAGAAGTGACATATTTTGTCGGACCAGGTGACAATGAAAGTATATCATTCATTTTCTTAGTCTTCTCTAACTCGGATAATCGTGTTACCTAAGAACATTATTCATAATATATTAATTATGCATGTCTTTATTTATACATATAAGAAAATTTTATTAATATAATATTCTATACTTACTTCGCATTTGAGCCATTCCTTAAAATTCTTACACCATTCCTCCTTAGAAAGTGTAACACCGGATGGCATGATGTTAGAGTATCTTCTAAATTAAGCCAAAAAAAAAGTTACTTAAGTCAACAAATTAATCTATATACCAAGATTTAAAAATAAGAAAAATAATTTGAAAGAAGACTTACTCTAGAAAAGGTTAGACCTGCTTACAATTTTTTAAAATATATATATGAGCTTTGTGTATCTCATACTTGTCAACATCGATCACGAACTTTTGCGACCCTAGTCCATAGCCAGGATGACTAAAAAGAGATAAAACTCCATCATGTTGAACTTCGGTTTCATAATTTCGATGAAGACGATTAACGTAGTCACCATGTTTGGTAGATACCTTGACAAAAGGGTCATGCACTCATTTGCAATATGGCCCTCTGCAATTTATGGCTCTGGTCTAAATCTATTGCTGATGCAGGACTTAAATTCAAACATATCTTGTTCAATTAAATACATCCATCTAAATAAGACTGGACCCCCAATTTTAGCTTCACGAACTAGGTGGATTGGAAAATGCATCATAACATTAAAAAATGTCGGAGGAAAAACCTTTTCTAGCTTACATAGAATAACTGGGATTTGAGCCTCAAGATGGTCCAATTCATCCATCTTTAGTTCTTTAGCACCTAATATAGAAAATAACACCGATATGATAGCTCTTTAGTGTCTCATATGGGTGGTGTAAGAAGACCACGCAATGCTAGTGGCAAGAGATGTTTCAGTATGACATGGCAATTATGGCTCTTGAGACTAGAGATTTTTACTCCATTCTCACACAATAAGATATGTTTGAAGAAAATCCATCGGGAACTTTTAATTCTTTCAAGAATTGGCAAACACATGTGTTTTTCGAAAGAGAGAAAGTGTATGAAGTAGGAGATATTTTCAACTAATCCTTGTCTTTCAACAAGTGTAAGGAGGGTCTTAAACCTATTTTCTCTAAATCAAGACGTGTCTTGACAGTATCCTTTATCTTTCCCTTGATGTTCATAATAGTTCCAAGAATATTGTCGCATATATTTTTCTCAATATGCATCACGTCTAAGTTATGGCGTAATAAAAGGTCCTTCCAATATGGGAGCTGAAAGAATATACTTTTCTTATTCCAATTATCCCCCGTCTTCTCATGAGATAGTTTGGATTTCATATGTGGAGCCTTCATCAATACGACGTTCTCAAAATCATTCACTTGATCAAGAATTTCACCAATTGAACTACGCTATGAAGCTACACCACATTTAATAATTCTATCAAACAAATCTTTCTATTTTCGAATTTAAGATTGAGAGGTAAATAGCATCGATGACCCATATAGCATTGTTTTCCACCGTGTGACAGCCTCGTGGAACGAGTTTCCTTCATGCAACATGCTAATTTCCCCTTCGTACTCTATCCGGACAACATCCCATATGATGGAAAATCATTGATTTGTCCACAACAAAGCTGCATGGAGTCAAAAATGACACTTGGCATACGCATCATATGTCTCCATACCTAGTTCCCATAACTCCTTCTAACTCCTCAATTAGAGGTTGCAAATATATATTAATTGCATTCCCCGGACTATCGGGACCAGGAATAAGCATTGAAAGAATCTTATTAGATTGTCTTATGCATAACTCAGGAAGCACATTATATGGAATGAGAATAACATGCCAAATATTATACGAAGTTTTAGAATTTGGAAAAGGCTAAAAACCATCACTCGCAAGGCCTAATCCGACATTACGAGGCTCATAAGCGAACCCTTGATGCAATTCATCAAATGATTTCCATGCAAGAGAATCAGCAGGATACCTCATTATGAAATCTTTATTTCTTTTATCATGATGTCATGTCATCAAGGAAGCAGTCTTAAATGACATATATAACCTTTGGAACCTTAGCTTCAATGGAAAGTAGTGCAATATCTTTTGAGGTATTCTTTTACCATTTGAACATTGTTTGTCCTCCCCATCATGTTTATTAGTTTTCCACCGAGATGCACCACACACCTTACAACTACCTAACATCTCATCTTCCTTCCACTATAACATATAATCATTCACACATGCATCGATTTTCTCATAAGAAAGCCCAAGTTCTTTAATCATCTTTTTTGTCTCATAGTAGGAGTCCAGCAAATTTGATCCATGAGGCAGTAACTCATCTTTCAAGAATTGTAACGAGCATAGTAAATGAGTCATTACTCTATCGCCCAAGAGTCTTAATGTGAATGAGTTTTACTAAGGCATATATTTTTGAGGACTTACAACCATAGTAAACAGGATTGAATGAATCCTTCAAGAGCTTATAAAATGTCTTAGCCTCATTATTTGGCTCTTCTTCTCTATTGTCATGACCGATGGAATCTTCGACATTTAAATCCCCCAAAATTCCGTGCATTTCATCATATTGATCTAAATCTTCATCACCAATTTCAGTGTCAAGCTAACTAGGCTCACTGAATGTCTCGCCATGATGATACCAAAATGTATATCTTTTAACCACTCCATAAGCTAAGAGATGCCCTTGAACTAACTTACGATTCCCAAACTCTATGTTTAGGTATTTCACACATGGGCAACGAATGGATTTTGTCCCTAATTTAGTGAATGCATAATCCAATAAGCTTTCAACTCTTTTTTCATAATCTTTTATTAAGATGATTCTCGATGTTCATCTAATCCTTATTAGGTGCCATTATCTCAAAATTGTAATTGATTTGGCAAAGAGACAACATATCATTTTGAAAAGGAAAGGAAATCCATGTTAACCATTCTATATATCATATACAACTTAATAATATTATTTGTAATAAATTTCTCAAATCAACAAAATGATCTCGAATTTTGTACATAAAATATTATTTGAAAAGATTAATGTGATAAAAATACATTATTGATCCATTTAGAGAAGCTTAGTGTGATCTATCTCCAAGTTCCCAAGTTTGTACTAGTAATTAATCGAAACCGAACATGTAACATGGATTGGTTTACTTACCCTCTAGTTTTAAAAATTTATGTGTGTATGGTATGATTGGTTAAAAAAAAGATAAAATAGTCAAAATTATAGTTTCTTTTCTTTTTCATTAATAAATCCCTTAGCTATTTTTCCCTCACCCGTAGCATATATATATGCTACCATCTTCCTAATCTCTTTCTCTCTTTCTTATTTGATTATGAATATGAGCATTATGAATGCGAAAAAGGATCTCTCTCATTTTCTAATATGTATATTTGTGTTTTCCTTACTAAACAAGGAGCTTTATTGGTAGTTTCATTATGAATATAAGCATGGATCCCTCTCATTTTCTAATATGTGTATTTATATTTTCCTTACTAAACAAGAAGCTTTATTAGCAATTTCATTATGAATATAAGCATGGATCCCTTAATGTTACACGTTACAATATATTTTATTGTTGTTGTTGTTGTTGTTGTTGTTGAAGGGTGGGGGTATGTGGAGCATATAGGTAGATAAATACGAATATTCAATCCATGTGCTTGATACGAGTACATTAGAAAAGTACTCACAGACTCCGAATGCTTCAAAGTTCAAAATATCTCCCGAGTTTTATGGGCGGATCTGGATATATCAACACGGATAATTGGTCATTTTTAAATAAAAAAGTAATAGCTATGATGACAAAAATTGAGAGTATTTGACCTAATCAAGGTCATTAATCTTCTACTCGTAAAGGTCAATACAACTTAGAAGTACGATACAATTTTATGTGGAAATCAATATGTCATCTATATTTATATCAAGATTCTCGGTCAATAACAAATTGTACCATTCAATACTAATCAAGATCACTCATCATGGATGCTTATGTTCAACTAACCCTATCTAAAGTCCATATGAAAATGGGATGCTTTTCTGGAGTGTATTAGAAATAAGGCAAAAATAGCATTAAATTGTAGATTCTCGATATCAACCATCCAAGGATTATTTTGATTACACCCATAATGGCCCAAGATTTTGATGGTACAAAAACAATTTCTCTAAATGATCGATTATATGAGTTGGTTTTGGGGCACAAGGGTCACTTCTAGAGATGAGTAGAAAAATCGTGTGCACAGTTTCGGATCCGAACCCGATTTAGACCTGGCGAGTTCAAACCCGGACTCGGTTGAACTAGGTCCGGGATGGGGTCCAATTTTTAGGACCAGGATCGAGTAGTGAATATATGGACCTGAACTCGAACTCGTTACCGGGTACCCGAGTGTCGGAGAGAGACAGAGACCTTGTGAATGAGGAGGGTGGAGGGCGAAGGAAGTCGGTGGCTAATGATTAGAGACTTAGCATGAGAGTAGTGTGAGAGGGTAAGAGCGAGAGATGGGTGGGTTGTTGGGAACGAAGTCGCCCGCCGGCGATTGAGTGTCGGAGATAAAGAGAGATTGTGTGAGTAGTACGAGTCGACCGCCAACGATTGAGGGCGGAGAGCGATGGTGTCGGTGGCCAGCGATTTAAGACTCGGCGTGAGTAGCGCAAAAGGGTAAGCGAGAGCGCAAAGCGATTTGAGATTGAACGAAGAACACAAAATGTCTTATTAGTGTTTTTTCTTTTTTCTTTTTTACTTCATTAGGTTTTTAGTTGAACAGTAAAATGTTTATCGCTTTTCCCTAATAATTTTAACTTATAGGAGGGCTAATTTAATTTTTCCCCTTAATAATTTTACCTTATGAGGAAAATTCAAATTTAATTTTTGGTAAATTTATCTTAGAAAAAAATACTAATAATTAAGTTATTGAGTCATAATAGTATTAACGACCAACATATTTTTTGTGTAATAGTTATTTGATAAAATTAAACGACGAAAAATTAACTCCGTTGTTATTAATAACTTGTAACGACCAATTGTATGATTCGTTGGTAAAGTGTCGTCATTAAAAGTCTAATTTCTAATAGGTGAAAGAACTCTAGAAATTCACTTTTGAAGAAGTGGTGGATGAAGGTGGTGTACAAACTCATTTTCACTTGGAAGATAAAAGTGAACAAAAATTAGGCGGTGGAAATGACAATCGCCTTGACTTGTATACTAGTGGAAACCCTAAAAATGCGCTGGTGACAAAAAATTGAAAGTGGGATATTCAGGTAGTTTCGAGTTTGCTTATGAATCGGGCGGGGTAAATGTGAACGTATTATTTATTTTTGTGCATTTTCAAAATTAAGTATATTTTTCATAGAAAAATACATTGTTGACGAGGAGGTTTTTCTTTGGGGGGAACATTGAGGGACACAATTTGTATATTCTCCAAAACAAAATCAAATTGAGATATATAAGTTTGGTCCAAGATACAACTTTGAATTTTAAACTATAATTACATAATCGTTCAACTCTAATTTGTTTCTACCGAGCGTAATTGGTTCGTTTGATACCGACATTTCAAGTTCAATCTTACTTCTCGGGTACAAATCCAAAGTGAGTAATGTGCACCTTTTTCTTAAGGGACATGTTATTGGACCTCAACAAGCTCTAGGCCCAATTTCCCTTCAGGTCACTAGCTTTCTTAGAATTCCCTGAACTAGGGGTCCAACTAGGATGTTCAACACTTATCATTTTTTTTTTTTTTGGAAAAAGTTATTTCTAAAGTTCATTTTACATAATTTCTTTTTTATTTTTGTAATTATATGATGAATTTATGTATGTCAATTGAACTCTTCTGCATAACCTTTTAAGGAAGAGAGAGAGCTGATTATCCTTTAGGCAATCAATTCTATTGCTACACATAGTTAAAATAATAGTTTGATGAGCATATAAAGTTTTGGTCTTACATATCATATTTAACTTTTAAAATAATACATTCGAATAATATCGTATTGGCTTATAAAAAAATTTTGACGAGACTCTAAATTGAATCAAATTTTAAGTTAGATAAATTACCTAACTTAACATTCTTTATTTTTTTATGATGTATTCGCAAAATGAGATACGTGAAATGTGGCTCAATTAGACTCACAAAAGATATCATTAGATTTTTGTTTCTTTTTTTAATAAAAAATCATTAGATATTCCATTGGATAAATGATCTAGCTTACTCCTCCCTTTCCCATCTTAGCTTCTTCAAAAATCGCGACATGCATGCATCTATCTCACAATCATTCTCATCTATTTTATAACCCCAACCCGTCCATTATTGTTGTTAGAAATGATTTTAATTAAGGATTTGCGACTACTTCTAAAAATTATTTCAAGACTTTCAAGAGTACTTTATGAGGCGGAGGTCACCATCCTCAAAGCAATCCACAATAAATACGTTTAAAGTGCACTTCTTAAGAGTAAACTCCTTAAATAAAACAGGTTATCTTTAATGATATTAGTAATTTTTTCAAATACACAAAACCACTTTAAACAATCTCCAAGTCCATTAACACGACTTACAACTACAGTTTGTGTATTTGAAAGGATGACAAAGCTTTATAAATTGGGCAAAACCAAGTGTAATAATTAAGAATAGAATTTATGGAATTTGTTCTAGAGGTTAAGAAGTTATAAGGCTCTTCAACCACGGCATAGTCTTTGATATTTCTCATTGGTAAATTTGAAGCAATGTTACGTATTGATCTAGATGGAGTTTTCTTGGAATACAAAGTTCTGTTTCAATACAAAGTTAAGGTTGCTTGTCGCAACTTGAAAGCTAAAAGGAGGGAGTCAATTACAACTTGAATAACAAGGTTATAATAGTAAATAAAGATAAACCTCAAAATAACAACTTCGCCTGTCACATCAGCATGGAATTGAGTCCGCCACCCCTAACTTAGTGTTGATAATATGTTGTTAGTTGTAACCAAGGTAAGAATATTTATCATCAAAACTTACTTTGTCTTTTATTATGTTTTGAAAAACGTTGATAATATGTATTAGAACTAGGTTCCGTTCCATTTAACTTTAACTTAGAGCTCGATAACTCATTACAGCTCCTTACAGCTTCTTTACAACTAGTTACAGTTTCTTACAACTTTTTTGAACTAAATGGAACAGGACCTTAGTAGTCCTTACAGCTTCCTTACAATTACTAATAATTTTTACAACTTTTTTAATTAAATGGAAGAGACCTTAGTATATAAAAGTTTTGTTCTTTAGATTAGCATTTCTTATTTATGTTTATTAAAAAAATATAAAAATTATATATCATATGATCTGATTACGAGATATGATGGCTAAAAAAGAAAAAGTAGAAATAAATTTAAAGATTCTTTTATGTATTGATAATGCTAATGCATACTGTCATCAAACAAAAAATATTCACTACATGCAATTTGCAAATATTCATTACCACTCAAATTCATCAAAACCAATGTAAATATTTTTATTGTAGTTTTTTTTTTTTTTTTATAAAAAATGTAGGACTTGGTTCATGGGTAACACTTGAAATGAAGGAATGACTCAGATAGCAACTGCGAGAATATGTTTTAGAGTTGGCAAGGGAGTAGATCGGTGTCGGGAATGATCCCCCTCCCCCAAAGTTAAGATTTGGAGGATGACTAATATTCCATCAAGAGAAAGAAGGTATACCAAGTAAGAAGACCGACCACATAGAGTAGAGGAAGCGAACCAAAAGGTTTAGCTTTGCGTAGCTAGGCTACTAATGTTGTGGCAAAAGTTAAACTTCAAAAAGTAAGCGAAAGAGCGGGGAGAAACCATAGATGAGAGACTAGGAGTAGTTTTGGGGGCGATTGATGATGTTTGGGTGGTGACTTTACGGTGGATGACTCTCAGAGGAGGAAGGGGGAAGGAAGTGAGCATGCTATAGCATGGGCGGTTGGTGCTTAGGGGATAAGTTTATATTTAAGGTTTGGAGGATTGCAAAAGTACAAAAATACCTTCTGTTGAAAAAAGGGGGGAGGGGAGTCCCCTATCCTTGTCCCTGTTGGGAAACAAAATTTTTCCCTTGCCCCCAACCCCATTTGAGGTTGGGATTTTTCTATTACAGGGTGGATCTTAGTGTAGATAAAGATTTTTCGCGCTGACCTTAATATGTTTTATCCAAAATTGATGCCAAAAAAAAAAAAGAAATTTGGCCTATTTCTTTCTTAAACTGACAACATTATTAAAGTTCATAAATAAGGAAAATAACAAACATGCAAGGGCTTCAATCGTTAAAAAGACACATCCAAGCCCAACCAATCAAATGGAAAAGGATGAAGGAAAGCAAGTACACAAATCAGCACTAAAATAAAATTCGAGGCGAAACAACAGTAAGTCAAATGCATTTTTACTTTAAATTAGATATAATAGTTCTAATTATAATTTGTTCTAAAAAAGTTAACATAATAATTTTTTTGTCGAACATAATAATCTTCTAAGACATAGAAAATCTAATGATAGTTGCACATACGAAGTGAATATCGTCAAACTTTCAAATAGCAATATTTAAAGTTAATTCTCATGTTTTACGGAAAGTTTTACTTCACTATTTTGTTATTAAGGTTGAGACTTTTTTACGCATAATTTACGAGTCAATAAGATATACTTTTACTAGATTTTATAAAATACATTTCACGTAAAACTACTTGTGAATTCTCACATTGTTATTTTCAAGTCTATAGTATTTAACACAAAATTTACTTCTTTGTACATTTTACTATATCTTTTTTTTTTTTTCTGTAACCTTAAAAACCGATTTGTTTTCGAAGGTGAGGGAGGTGTAACTACTATCACCTATGAGATTGAAACCAAAATTTCTTATGTAATTGTCACAATCTTTATTTGATATGTATAAATATCTTAAATTTTATTTTTGGTTTATATGAGGTACAAAATACATAATATAATAAATAAACAGGGAAATCAATCCTAAGGCTTAAAAATATTCAAAATTTCATTTTTAACCAATAGATATAAATGCCATGCCACAAATTTTGCTTTAAATATTAGTTATAGTGCCTTGAGTATAATGTAAAAAACTACGCAAAGGTATCCTAAGGTTTGATGTAACTATTTTAAAGTCTCTCATTCATGAAAAAGTTACTCCTAGGTACCCTGACTTTTGTAAAAAATTATCTAGAGGTACCTTAAGGTTTGGTGGAACTATTTTAAGGCCCCTTAGATATAAAAGACTACTCTTAGGTATCCCGACCTTTGCAAAAAATTATCTAGAGGTACCTCATGTTTGGTATAGCTATTTAAAGGTTCCTCATGAATAAAAATATACTCCTAAGTACATTTCCCTTTATTGTAATATTTTCTACAGTCCATTTCCAACATAAACATCATATATTTGTTATGTTGAGCAGGAAATTCAAATTTTTTTAGTACCAATTTTACCCCTACTTTAAACTTAAAACGTCGATTTTTACCTTCCTCCCATCTAACAAGATAAAACATGTAATTTTTTTATGTTGTGATTTTTATACTTGTTGCAAAAATTTTATACTTATAAAATTCATAATTTTACCCCTGCATTATTTGTTGCCTTGTGAATGATCCTTTTTTTTATTTAAAATTGGTTTACTAAAAGGATATATTTTGGGGGTTTTAAAAGACATGTCATGTGTGTTTTTTGAAATTTTAATAGGATTATACCTATTTTGGATTTCTAACCATGTAAATGGTAGACTTAAGTTTTATAGGTGCTACTACATTTTATCTCAATAAAAGTAAGTTGAACCATGCATTTTTCAGATTACCACATTTCATTGTCTTCACATTTACGTGACTATACCAAAACAGACAATCAAAATATTTTTAATTTTAATTTTAAATAGTTAAAAAATTATTTATAAAAATCACAACATAAAAAGTTATAAATTTTATAAGTATAAAATTTTTACAACACGTATTAATTATAAAAATTGCAACATAAAAAAGTACAAGTTTCATCTTATTAGATGGGAGGAAGGTAAAAGAAATTGATGTTTTAAGTTTCAGTCATTAAAGTAGGGGTAAAATTGGTGCTTAACAAAAAAATTAAATTTCCTTGTTAAATATATTGGATCTATGATGTCAATGTTGGAAATAAACTGTAGAAAACATTACAACAAAGGGAAATATACTTAGGAGTATATTTTCATTCTTGATGAGTCTTTAAATAGTTACACCAAACCTTAGGGTACCTCTAGATAATTTTTTACAAAGGTAAGGGTACATAGGAGTAGTCTTTCATATCTAAAGGTCCTTAAAATAGTTATATCAAATCTTAGTATTTCTTTACGTAATTTTTGGAGTATAATGCATTGTATTACGTGACCACATATTAATAGCTCATTGAATTGATTGTATGGACAAATAGGGAAAGAGTTTAGATAATAAAAATAAAATAAAATAAAATTTTCATTCTTAATAACTTTACTAATTTAATTACATGACATGAGACCAATTACTACTAAATTACTTGATTCTAAATCATAAAATTAGTTTCCTTTTTTATTTATCTTGTTTGTGATTATTCTAGAAAGACAACTGATTATTAAGCCGGCATTTGGGCCGGCAGCTGAAGGCAGTTTGTGCCTGTTTGGGACACATAAAAAAGCCAAGTAAACCAAAAAGTTCAACCCCCATTTAAAGACCGTTGATCTTTCAAACCCCCAGAAATCCCGACCGTTGATCTTCCCAGAGTGGTATGCCAATACAGTTATGTCACCAACGTTGAAGGATGAAAAATAACACCTATTCTATTCTATTCCGCCGTGTTGGATTTTGAAGGGCATCAAAAGAAACAGAGCTGTAATGTGATTCCACCCTCTCTTCCTCTTTCTGGCTTTGACGTAGGAGTATTAAGAGAGAGAATCCCAAATACCTCTTTTCCCGTTGGCAACGTAATCCATATACATGCATGAGATCTTGCATTGTGCCGTAATCCATTCTCCTTCAGTTTCTTTTTTCCCTTTCTGTCCCTTCATAATCTGATCTTTCCGAGATTGGTAATCTTCTCTATCTGGATTGTTGGGAATTCGACTTATTTTGCCACATTTTGATCGTTTCGCGAATCCCCATGAAGTGATTTTGTTTGAAGATTCTGCAAGCTTGTGCCCAGCATTGTTGAATCAATCGTCTGTTCATGTTTGTTGAGATAATTGTCTGAGGGTCTCTCGATAAGCGGCCGCTTGGCTCTCCAGGGCTAAGAGGCTACTTACGTGTGGACCTTCCTAAACCCGTCCAAAGTCAGGTTCACATCAGTTGGTTGATTGGTTTGTTTGGGGTTCTACCCTGAGATAAAAGGGTATTCCTAATTCAGATTTTATATATGTTTTTGAGTTTCAGCCTGATCAATGAGTTTATATTTGTGACAATTTTCTAGCTCAACACAACTTTTACCATTTTGGCTGCCTCAAAATAGAAAACCCTGAACCCATTTGGGTAGAGCAGAAGCCAAATGGGTTCAGGGTGTGGTTTATGACAACGCCCAAACTTTGAAGATATCTTGACAAAGGTGAGTTTAGTACATATCAGATGGGAAACAGCTGTGTTTCAAAGCTTGCAAACTTTGGGTGTAGGTCGCCAAATCAGGTGATTGGAGATAGTTCTAAACCTGATCTCAAAGATAAATCATCAGCCAGTAAGAATGCAGATGGATATGCAGATGTTCAGGTCAAGGCACCAGAGGTGATGAAAATTGGCAGCAAATTAAACAGGCAAGAAAGCAGATCTGTGAGACAAGGAAGCAAGTTAGGAAGACAAGAGAGCGTGTTGGGGAGGCCCGAAAGCAAGTTATTGAGGCAGGAAAGCCGGTTAGGTAGGCAAGAGAGCCAGTTTGCCAGGCAAGAAAGCAGATTAAGCAGGCAAGAGAGTACTCGAGTACTAAATCCTAAGCATGTAAAACGTGTGTCAAGCGCAGGGCTCCAAGTAGAATCGGTTTTGAAGAGAAAAACAGGCAATTTGAAGGACTACTACTCTTTGGGGAGGAAACTAGGACATGGGCAATTTGGGACTACTTTCCTTTGCATAGAGAAAACAACTGGGAAAGAATATGCTTGCAAATCAATAGCAAAAAGGAAGCTGGTTAATAAGGAAGATGTGGATGATGTAAGAAGGGAGATTGAGATTATGCATCACTTGAAAGGGCATCGTAATGTAATCAGCATTAAGGATGCCTATGAGGATGCCGTGGCTGTTCATGTTGTAATGGAACTATGTGCTGGAGGAGAGCTTTTCGATAGGATTGTTAGGAGGGGTCATTACACAGAGAGGAAGGCAGCTGATCTCGCCAGGACTATTGTTGGTGTAGTCGAAGCCTGCCATTCATTAGGAGTGATGCATAGGGACCTTAAGCCTGAGAATTTCCTTTTTGTGAATGAGGAAGAGGAATCACCTCTCAAGACCATAGACTTTGGATTGTCCATCTTTTTAAGCCAGGTAAAATCCTACACTTTTTTGACGCTTTTGATCCGAATAAAGCTGTTTTTTTTTTTTTGGTCTTGACCATGGCATTGGTTATTGACAATGTTTTATAAAGGATGTTTGTTTTTGTGCCCTGAAAGTTTTACCTGTTCAATTGCAGGAGCTAGATCTCCTTAAATGATTTTATGAGAGAGACCTCATTTAGGGATGCTTGCTTGCATCCATTTGCGTTTATATATAGCTTAACAATCACATCCTTCTGCTTTAATTTCTCTGGCTAATATACCAGTTCTTCTCTTATGATTTGCAATTGTCCTTCTTTGAATCGTAATCAGTCTTTTTTTTTTTCTTTTTCTCTGGTTTATTTAACATTGTTGCTTATAGTCATCGTATCATGCCCCAAATTTATTGCTCCAAACTTCACATTCAAATAAAACGGCATTCACCCCTCTAGATTTGTTAAGCACTTGCACAACATTTAATATAGAACACATTAAACACTAATTGAAAAGAACTTATAGCCCTAGATCAGAATTGCTGCGGGAAGAGAGAAGGGGGCGGGGGATGCTTGTTTGCCCTGTAAATATCTTCTGAATTTCTGGGTTTTGCACTTATATATCTGCTGCTACTTTGTTCTTTAATATGATGCTTCAAGAGTTCTAGATAGGGTTTTCTTTCTTTTTTTAAAATTTAAATAGAAAAGAAACTGTTTATGGTTGATTACAGGGGATGTTTTCGATGATGTGGTTGGAAGCCCATATTATGTAGCACCTGAGGTCCTGCGCAAACATTATGGCCCTGAGGCTGATGTTTGGAGTGCTGGTGTTATCCTTTACATTCTTTTATGTGGAGTACCACCTTTTTGGGCTGGTAAAGTCACAAACTTTTCCTAAACCTTTACTGATTTCGATACAACTTGTATCTTGACTAGTTGCCTTGCTTATCGTTCCACAAGAAACTGCTTCTCAGTCCTTTCTCCATTGCTATAGAAACTGAGGAAGAAATATTTGAAGAAGTCTTACACGGTGATCTTGACTTCACTTCTGATCCGTGGCCAAATATCTCTGAAGGAGCGAAAGACTTGGTTCGGAGAATGCTCATTAGGGACCCCAAGAAACGGTTGACTGCACATGAAGTTATATGTAAGTGCAATGATCATGCTTCTACTTCCAGGGATAGATGTGATTTCCAGAACAAATACTGCAAATACTGCCAAGTAGATAGTTGTGATCAAATGATGGCCTTGCTCAGTAGCCCCATAGTAGCAAGTGGGTCAAGCTGGATTTGTCGGTTGATGGTTTTGTTTAGCAAACTAAGTGAACTTTACCCATCTGGGTTCACTAGAGCAGCTCACCTCACAAACCAGACTAGTCAAGACACATGCATTTTATTACAAATTCAAAATAAGAGGACAAAACATCAGACGACTGGCCTACCTTGGCTTTGTGGACCTATTGAAGTCAATCCCAGGACTAGCATATCCTAGCTTAGGATGCTTATAAGTTTGGTGGGTTGAACTGCTAGATCCTGGCTCAGCTTAGAAGAGCAAGTGGGTTGGTTTGGGTTGGTCGATTAGCCACCTCTACATAGTGATTAGCGCACTTTAGATCAAGTAATTGTATTGCACACTTAATTTCCTGGATTTGTTAAATCTTTAAGGGCACAAAAGTATTGCATCCAAACTTTTGTTTCTGATTTTGCAGGTCATCCCTGGATTATGGCCGATGGCTTGGCTCCTGACAAGCCTCTTGATCATTCAGTCTTGTCCAGGTTAAAGCAATTCTCTGCCATGAACAAGCTTAAGAAGATGGCCCTTAGAGTAAGTATTTCTTTACTGATGGACGTTGAGAGTCCCAAATCATGGCTTTTACTGTCTCTGAGTTACTATTTGTTTGCAAAATGTAGGTTATAGCCGAGAGACTTTCAGAAGAGGAAATTGCCGGGCTTAAGGAGATGTTCAAGATGATAGACACAGATAACAGTGGGCATATCACTTTTGAAGAACTTAAGGAGGGACTCAAAAATTTGGTGCTAACCTCGATGAGTCTGAAATTCAACATTTAATGAAATCAGTAAGTGTCTGCCCGATTTAATTGTATGGTCTTCGAGAACCATCGTTACCTAACTGAAATAAGACAACCTAATCGTGACTTGAATTTAAAGCCTTGACCTGAACTGAAACCAACCTGAAATTTGCACGACCAATATCCATTTAATGTCCTTTACAAGCTCATATTGACAAACTGTCAGCATACTAGTATGTGACCCAAATCCAAATTACCCATTCAGAACAAATTCACCCGAGCAGTAAACAGCTAGTTTTCGACTTTTGAGACAACCAAAAATTGACCAGACTCAAGTTACTTGCACAGAATTGCTATATGGAACTATGGCAAGTATTATGATTACGTTTGGTATTGAAAGTGGACCACTTACCAAACGTACCTTCTTCTTTAGGCTGGCCTAATATTCTTCAATCTCGAAACTGCAGGCTGATGTCAACAATAATGGGACCATTGATTACGGAGAATTTGTAGCTGCTATGTTGCAGCTCCACAGAGACGATAAAGAAGATCATCTGATTGCAGCTTTCTCTTACTTTGACAAAGATGGAAGTGGCTACATCACACGAGATGAGCTTCAGCAAGCATGTCAAGAGTTTGGTGTCAAAGAAGATCATTTGGAAGACATTATTAAAGAAGCAGACCAGAATAAAGTGAGTATCTTGTGTTCTTTGTTCGGCTTCACTTGTGCCTATACCTTTATGTTTATGCATGTGCAATTAATAGGGAAGTTTGAGCCTTCCTAGAACATAAAGGTAAAGGTGCCAATGAAGCTGAGATTTCCGAGTCTCTCTTCTCAAGTCCTCTCTCTAACTTAGTGACTATGAAGAACATATTACTTTTTCAGTTGACTTCGATCCTGTTGTCTACTAATACTTGGTTATGGTCATTGTTGCTGATAAAATTTGCAGGATGGTCGCATAGATTATAACGAGTTTGTTGCGATGATGCAAAGAGAAAATGTTGAGTTCGGTAGAAGAGCTATACAGAAGCCTTTTCATCAGGTTCGTTGTTAGTTTGCTCCTTTTTTGCTTCTTGTTCTCTGAATTCTGTATTCCATGGTAATTGTGATATTAAGGAACCAAAAGGAAAGTATTTCACTTGGATACACAGAAGCGAAGCACATGTACACAGTTCTTTCTATGTTTCATGTACCCGGGCTGTGTTACTTCAGTTATACATTTCCCTTCTAGATATTCAGAAGACAGACTTAACCTAGCTGAACCAAAATGCTGCTCTGGATTCCCTTGTAAGTTCTAATTGGGGTGGACAGTTTGGAAGTACACACCCTTATCCATACAATAAAATTTTGAATAGGTTGTTTTTAAGGTCCTAGCCCCTAAATTTGAAAAGCTTGGGTTGCTTATTACTTCATGACAAAGAAGCAGAGGATTACTGAGATAGTCTCATTCTAATCCACCGCAATATAAAGTTAAAAGGAATTTGTCTTATGATGACTTCTTTTGCTGCCTACAGATGTAAGACTTGCCCATTTAAATTTTTTTTTTTCCATGTTCGTGATCTAATGGAGTGGCAAATACTCACTACCCATTTGTCCGAGTTTTGTAAAGCATCCTTCGTTGTGGTAAATGAACCTCCAAATTCTTCAGAATTTTCAACTTGGACTCACCTTAAATTTGCTTGTTTGACAGTGATAAATGCGGTTGGAGGATAATCAGGAGTCATGTTAGAAGAACATGAAAGAAGCTACTTTGTAGGGTGGCTGGACGCATTGGTTTTCACAGAAAGAAAAAAAGACTGTATTTTTTGAGTTGGAATATTTTTGATACAGATGAAATACATTGATTGCTAAAATTAGAGGTCTCAAATGCCTAGATAGTTGAGAGCAGAATTGGAACTCAACCAGGTCAGAGAAGACCTTGGCTCTCCATCCTGATCGAGTGATTATGAATATCGATCCATCAGAACAGGAACCACAGCCATGGATCATGCACTCTTGCACAGGAGAGTGTGAATCAAATATGCAAATGGATAATATATTTTGCATCCACTTCTCACCCCCACTCTAAGATGTAGCGTAGAGGATCAAATGTGCTTTCAGTCAAGGAAAAATTTGTGTATAATGTTGATTTTCATTGTATTTGGTGGAGGAAGAAGTATACTCCCTCAAATTGACAGGGAAATCTATTAACTGCGATAAAAATGGTAACATATGCTATTCATATGATGTAGAGTTGAAGCATATGCATATGTGCCTATGAGGGGGAAAAACAAACTAGCAGTACTGATAGTGAGGATTTGTACTTGTTTATTTATTTAAATGAAAATGTTCCACAGATTTCACTGTATCTTTATGTCTTCATTTCATTCTGTGATATATTGAGGCTGGTTTGTGTAACTTTATGAAGAAATAGCATAGAATCGTCTGTTTCAATGGTAAAAAATATATAAATAGAAAACTATCCAAATTGTGCTATGTTCTGACAGCATGATTGAGACAACAAAGCTTCCAATATGTTCCTGGGATTATGTTCCTGGGAATTAAGGGTGAGCACAGGCAAAGCTTAAATTATGTTCCTGTGAATACATACTCTTCAAATACTCTAGAAGCCACATAGGTAAATAATTAAAAAATAGATTTTTTTATCAAAAATAGAATGTTATAACACAATCACTATATATATATATATATATATATATATATATATATATATATATATATATATATATATATATATATATATATAGTCGAGACTGAAATTTTAAGTACATTAGGTTTCAAATTTAATTTTTCCTCCCCGTTATATTGTATTGTCCTTTGTAACTGCTTTGAACCAAAAATATATATATATATTGTAAATATTAGAAGATGTTCAATGAGACAACAATGCAAATATTAGAAGATGTTCAATGAGAAAACAATGCGAAATATACTTTTAATTTCTTTTTGAAGTCAACTTACAAGTACTCACTAGCAAGACACTTCAACATAAGAATTTGCTATCTTCAACTAATGTTATCCAAATTTTAGATTCTTTTTCATTCATAATCTTTAAACAGGATATTCCATTTGATATACCACTATATTTTTTAAAATAATAATAATAATAAATTTAATTTTATAAACATTTCTTTATTCATACTGTATATATAGATAGAGCTTTCAAAAATAGAAGAGTACCATGATTAATATATATATATATATATATATATAATAGTACTCCTATCAAAAAATATATATATAGTATTAAATTGAATATATAACTTTTTTAAAAGGAAAAAAACATTTCCAAATCATATATACTATTAATTTGTTTTTGAGATTCATTTTGAGGTCATATGGTGGGAGAAGAAGCAAACAAAGTTGTTTTGTCCCATGGGCACTAAATTCCAAAGATTATGTACAATGCAATTTAAGTTACCTAAATCCACATTTGAAAGCATAGATAGAATTAATCAAGATTTCTTCAAGAAAAAATCAAATATTGAGAAAGGTTACGGTGTCTTCATATTAAGTTTGTCCTCCAAAAAAAAATGGGTGGACTTGAATTTCGCAAAAAAGGTAGTCAATAAAGCCTTCTTGTGTAAGTTGTTTTGAAAGTACCTAATTGAGTCTTATAATTTTTAAGTTAAAATTATGTGTGTCGAGTATCCGTTAGCTCAAGATTTTTTTCTCGTACATTTAAATCTAATGATTCTTGGGTTTGGAAATGCTTACTTCGAAATTGAGAGCTTTCTCACAAAGGAATATGATGGAAAAGTTGGAAAGAGGCATTCCATTAAGTTTTGGCATGATAACTGTTGTGACCAAAAAACATTTTGGAGATGCTTCATTTGGAAGAGCATGAGGCTCCAGACATTAAATGCAATGGTAAGTGATTTCATCACCCTAAATATGGAGTGGAAACTTTTCATTGTTGAGTTCTTTTTTCCTAATGATATATGTATCTTAATTAAGAGTACTCATATTCCTTCTCATAATATTGAAGGCTCTTTTTGTTAGGGACTGTCAGGAAGAGGCTTTTTTACCATAAAGTTTGCCACTTGGAAGTGCATGATTTTCCCTTGAATATGCAGAAGTTTTGAAAATTTGCTTGAATTTGGAAACTTGATAACAGATCCTAACTTTAAAGTCTTTGCATGGAAAATTTTCCACAATGCATTAGGTAGTCATGGTGATCTTATTAAAATAGGGTTGAGTGTAAATCCAATTTGCCCTTTTTGTATCATTCGAAATTGAATCAACTAGCCATCTCTTTATCTCATGTTATATAACTAAGGGTACTTAGGATTTGGCATACCAACATAAGTGGCTTGATTCAAATGTTTCTCAAGTTGGAATACGTCAATTATTGATCTTTTAAATTTTTATAAAACGTTAACTAAACCTAATCAGATTGATCATGTTATTTATCTTATGGAGTGTCCGGGGAGCCGCATGTAGTTGCGTTTAAAATGAAATTTATAACTCTATTGGAATAATTCTTCATGCGAAAAAATATTAGGTTGAATGGAAAGCTAGGAACAAATTTTGAGTTAGGATGCTTTCAATTCACTTCATCATGATTATCATCGGTGTCCCAACCCCTAACTTTAATTAGTCGATCCAAATTACCAGGAGGATTCATCAAAATCAATTTCGATGGGCCCAAATCTTCTTGAGGGGATTTATCATGAGAAGTTGGGATGGTAGTTTCTGCAAGCCGGTACTTCCAATCTTGAATCAACATCAGCTTTAGTAGCGAAGTAACAACAATACGTAATGGCATACATGTAACAATTTAAATAGGGTATCGCTTAATCGTTCTTGAAGGTGATAATAAGATATTTATTAATGCCTTAAAGGAGAAGTTCAAGTTTCTCAGGAGATTCAAACTTTAGTTGAAGATACAAAAGCTTGCCTCAATCATTGCAATCAAATTCACATTTAACATATTTTTAGATAGGGAAATCGACCGAGTTGATTGGTTAGCTAAGTTCGGCCTTTATATTTCATTCACTTTTGTATGGTTGTCCATCCGTAGTATGTTTTTTCTTTTTATCCTTATTTAGGACAACAAAGATAGAACCCTTGAGAAAAGAGTTATCTAATGTTTGTTTTACTTACCATTTAAAAAAAATATATATAGACAAATATTTAAGAAAATTATTATTTCTTTGAATTATGAGATACGATTATATCTAAGTTGATATGCCCCAGCTTAATGAGATTGCAACTTAGGTGAAGCAAATGTGTTATAAGTCGCACTTTCGGAGTATCTTTTATTTCTCTCTTATGAATTTTTATGATTATTTGAATTTAACTTTTGGATTTTTCTATGAATTAATAGTAGTGAGTTAGGATGTTTCATTTAGTTATAATGAGTTGTAATATTGTAAGAAACTATAAGCTTTGATGTAATAAGCTGTAAGCAGCGTTAAGGAGTTGTAAGCAACTTGTAAAGTTAGTTATAAAAAGTTATGAACAAGCTGTAAAGAACTATAAGAAGTTGTAAGAATGTAAGTTAAACCTAAATTAAATAGACTCGTAGTGTCACCAATTTACAACAAATAAACACGTGTGAATAAAGACAAGTAGTTACACTAGCTAATTGTCTTAATCCAAATTAATTGGAAACAAATTTAATATAAAAATTTGTACCTGCGTAAGATTCACGTTTTCAAGTGCACATCCCCCGAAGTGTAGCATAATAAGTATTTCCTCTGTTTTAAAATACATGTCATTTTAACTAACTTTTTCGTTGTACAATACTTGTCACTTTACAATTTTAATGACGTATTAATGACTAATTTATCAATTTTGTCATCATTAATGACTTTATTATTTCTCTCCTTTTCTTATTGATTTTCTTCATTTCCAATAAAATCTTGAGTTAACTTGATGGTTTGAATATATGAACCCGTGAGCTAGTTTGCTCTTTTCGAGATGGATTTCTCGGCCCCTAAATTCTCAATGCTGTATCCTAGTTGGCTACTAGGTGGTGTCCTTTGAGTCCTTCCAATCTTCCGGTGGTGTTTCTATATCCGGCCAGATTGAAGGTGCCCCTTGGTTCCCTCGGTGGTGTTTACGTATCCGAGCAAAGAACCTTGGTTTTATCCAGCTACTTCCCATATCCATAACTCCCAATCCACACATCAACTTCGGCCCAAATTTCACCCACATCATCATACATGAGTTGAGTCCATTCCCTCCAAAGCTTAGCTCCATCCAAGAAGAATTCCGTCCCCGCCTCTGATCTAAACAAAGAGTGTCGGTCTGGACATCCAGCCCAAGATCTGCTCACTTCAGCGTGCGAGATCAAAGTGTTCCCGACCTCCAAAAATTCCCAAATTTTACACAGACCTTCCTTGACCAGTTACCTCATCCCCCACCAAATTTCAGCCAAAATCTTCATCATTTTCCCCTCCTTTCACCCTTTTCCCCAAGACTACGCCTGCAGGACCCATTCCGCCCGGGTAGCATTTTCTTGGTTTTTCCTTCGTCTTTTGCTTCCGCTCCCACTATACATTCTATGCCCTTTGTAGTGGAATTCTTCATCCTTGACTTTGTTTTGTATCAGTCTCCAAACTCTGGTTTGAAGAATGGAAATGCAAATGGTCTTGCCTCGCATTCTCATCCGTATGTTTTCCCGACCTCGTTAACTTTTCACGTTAGTATATAACCCGTTCATAGACTCAGTGGCGGATCCAGAAATTTGTACAACGCTGTCCCACTTTTAAGATTTAATGTTTTCAGGTGTCCATTTTCTTTTGGAATTTTTTATCGAAGTTTAAACAAATTTTGGAATTCTATTCGATTGTTGTCGATCGATTTTCAAAGATGACTTACTTCATTGCTTGCAACAAAACAAATGATGCTACATTGTTGACCTATGCTTCAGCTGCATGGAATCCCAAGGACGAGTGGTCTCATATAGAGATGCGAAGTTTCGAGTCATTTCGGGTTTCCCTTTAGAAGAAATCGGGAACGAAGCTGAAGTACGGAACCACTCGCCATCCTCATATGGTTAGATGGTCGGATGGTCGACCGAGGTAACAAAACGGAACTTTGGGAGTCTTACTCGGAATGCTAATCAAATCAAATGCTAAGGCATGGGATCAACTTCTTCCACATGCTGAGTTTGCTTACAAGCACACGCCCAACAAGACTACCAATGTTTCGCCCTTCAAGGTTGTTTATGGTGTGGAGCCTCTATCACCACTTGATCTCGACCCCGAGAGCTTTTGATGGAAACCTCATACTCGTTGTTGTGAAAAGAGTTGCTCGGATTCAATTCCAAAGTTAGAGTCGAATTGAGCAAGCTAATCTGAGTTACAAGGCTAGCGCTAACAAAACTCGCAGAAAAGTGGTTTTTCAACCAGTAGATCTCGTTTGCATACACCTAAGGAAGGAGCGTTTTCCTTCCAAGGCGCAAGTCTAATCGATGCCGAGGCCGGATGGTCCATTTGAAGTGCTTGAAAGAATCAATGACAACGCTTACAAGGTGAACTTGCCCGGAGACTACAATGTCTCAGCCTACTTTCAATGTTGTTGATTTATCTCCTTACATGGAAGATAATTCACTCGAGAATTTGAGGGAAAATTCTTTTCAAGTCGGGGAGGATGATGGGGAGAACTAGCGCTGGTAAAAATTCGAGTTCGGGTCTTATCGCGTTCGGGCAATTCGGACATTCGGACACATTACCCTTACCCGAACCCTGTCCGAATTTCAATTCGGACGCACTTTCCTAACCTGGACCCCTAACCCGGATGTCCGACGACCGAACCCGATTGTCCATTTGACCGAATTTGTTATCCGAGTAATTTAGCGATTTTAAGTGTGTGAAATACAAATTAAGTGTGTTTCATACTTTTGTGCTACAAACTAGTTGATAGAGAAGCTCTATCGCACAAATACACAACCAAATACAATTATCGTAGTAAAAAAATATTGTAGACAAAAAACCAACAACCACAAGGTGATTTACAACACTACAAATAGCAAAATCGAAAAAATTACGAATTCATAAAGCTTTAAAATTATAAATCTAAACTCGAACGATGCCTCTTGCCTGAATTGCCTCCATGAGTCCAGCATTGAGGATGGGTTTCTCGGTTCTCACTGCCTGAATTGCCTCCACAAGTCCACCATTGTCACTTTTCTTGATTCATAATGCCATGAATTTGGATGAATTACAACGAATCCAACAATAAAGAAGAGAGAGAGAGAGAGAGAGAGAGAGAAAAAGGCACGCCATTGAGGAGAGAGGAAGGGAATCGTAGGAAGAGAAAGAGTGAAAGGAAAGTATGTGAAGAGGGAGACTGTATGCGCGCAAGGAGAGAGAAAGGGAAAGGGAGGAAGAGAGGGGGAAAACAGGGAGAGTAAATGAAAGAAGCTAGGGTTTTGTGCTTTTATACTTCCAAAACCCTATCATCTATTTTTAACCATTGAGCCCGAAGCTTAAACCCCTCATGACTTCAATTTTTAAGCACGAAAATTCAGGTTCGAACATGTCCGAATTTGTCCGGACACGAATTTTATCAAATATTCGGTCAACTCAAATTTCCGACGAGTAAACCCAAACCCGAACCCGATTTCACATTTGGACACGTCCGAATGTTTGAATTTTAAATTCAGACAAAAAATTGGTGACCATACCCGGTTTTACTCAGGGTTGAACACATTTTTGCCGGGGCTAGGGAGAACACCACAAGCCAAACCCCAACCGATGCCGAGAGCCGTCGGTTTTGATTGATAATTCCGAGTCCTCAAAATTCACTACTGAGTCCTTAGAATCCACTATTGGGTCTTCATTGTTAACACAAGCATCAAGGGAGTTTTGACCATATTTAGAAATACTTGTCTGTCTCCTCGGACAAGAGTAAGGGAGTCGACCAAGTCGAAGTATTCGGAGAAAAATAAGCCAAGTGATCTTTTTCGAGTCGCCAATTTCGAGCTTAGACCTATTTTCTAGATACACTCGGATCTACTTGAGCATCATCTAGGCGTCTTCAGCAGAGCGAGAAAAGGAAAGTTAAGGATCGAAAGCGAAGAATTTGGTGATAGCGATCATAGTTGTCACCGGACTCGGAACCATACTATTTTGTACTACTCGATTTCGTGGTCCCCTCTCATTTTCTACTTGTAATTATTTACATTTCCTCCTTATTTTTGTCCTTTTATTTTGTTGAATACATCACAACCCTTGATTATAAAAGGGAATTTATAACCCTTATATTAGAGTGATGTGACCTAGCTAAGAGGCCTATAAATAGACATGGGCTCTCTCATTGTAAAGAAGAACTCTAATTTTGATATTGGCTATATGATAAGTAAAGTTGAGTTGTGCTCCTTTCAACCCCGAAATTATTTTTTGCTTATCTAATTACTGGCATAATGAGGCTATATTCTGAAGAGTTTAGTTTGTACTTAGAGCGGTGATATCCGTATCTCTAAGTGTAGTTAGCGCCCTAGTTTATCCTTGGTGGTGATTTCTGTATCCTTGGGTACTCTAGTTTTATCTTGTTGTTATTTTAGTCCTAGTTACAATGCTAATCATCTCCTCTCGAGTGATTAGCCTAGTTCTTGTTGTTTACTTGTCCCATTGGTCATTTCGAGCCCATTCCGAGTCGCTCAAAATTACGTTTTGTGTACTTTGTTTTATGGATCGGTGTAGCCTGTCATCTTGGCACATCAATAGCCATTTCCATAATAAATTCAAATAAATTTGAATAACCAGATGGAGAGAAGTAAAGCATCTAAGGCTGCCAACCAAAAGGATGTACACAATAGAACATAGTTCAACTCATCCAATTGGGTGATCCAAAACAAGATATATGAAACCAAAAGAGACAACACATTGTCCATCAAACAGAAATCACCTTAAATCTCCTCAGGAAAGTAGGTGATGGCATCACATATATGCTAGTTAGTGGGGCAGTTGTACCTTCCATTTCATTAGTTCCAAGTGAAAGTGGAAGAGCCTCTTCACCATTGCTTTCACCTGACCACACACATTACATGTAGCATTAGACACATCTTGATCAATCTAAAGTTTTTTTCTTTTAATAAAGGTTAAGAGAGAGGGAGCAGAGTGGATTCAAAGTGTGTTCTTTCCATAATGAAAAGGTCACATCGGAAATGAAGTTGAATTAACCGCATTTTCACCTTGCAATAACCATGATATGCAACGCGATTGCCAATTTGACATTCGAGTGATTATACCATACCAGCGACGAAACCACATTTCAAATACTTGGTACTAGAGTAGATCCAAAGTGTGGTTGTCCATTCCGCAATAAAACAACCGCATCGAAAGGCTTTGGAGTTAAACAAACCATGTAATAAAGTCTTGTTTTCTATTTAGGCCATTATAATTTATGCCTAATATATATGTTTCATTTCTGTAATGAACTCACCACTTCATTCTAACTGAGCTACCACCTAAATAGCACCCACTTTTGTCAAGCAGCTGGGCATTTAGAGGACTAGGTATGCTTCGTGGAACCAAATGAAACCCCTATCCATAAGCAACACCACCGATGCACTAGCCTCATCAGCAACATAATAACTATGTAATTGAGTTACACTTGTTAACTCCATTTGCAACTTATGCACCTACTCTTTTTCGCCTTTAAAGTAAGCGGAAAGTTGTGAATTCGTCTAAACTTCACTCCAAACATCTAAATTGGCATTATTTTCCTCATTTGAGGCTTCTCTAAAGCCGATTTCTTAAACACACAATCTTATCCAAATCTGATCCGCAAAGAGGAACCGAACCGAGAAACTACATAACCAAACAAAAACAAGTATTTGAGAAAAACCCTACCATGTTCACCAACAACTGTTCGATCGCCGGACTTCCGGAGGTGGGGACTATATGCATTCACAAGTGCCCCAAACATAGAGATAAATTATAATAAACTAAATGCAATTTATCCCACCACTCTCCCTATCTACAACCTGCAGAAAACAATTACATTTAGCATTAGGCAAATTCTACCTCAAAGAATCGCCAATTAGACACCCACATCTTCATCTATGTTCTATATAAAGAGAAGAGGATTGAATTGTTGTATAAATTATAATTTACTATATTTACCCTATTTTTAGCTTAAATTAAAGGATAAAATTGTATCATATAGTTATTTCATGTCAATTTCCTCTCTCCCCCTCACGTCGGTTTTCCCTCTTCTCTCTAAACTATCTTTTTGGTTTAAAATTTGTAAAAGAGCTCTACAAATTCAAGCAATCAAGCATTCACAAGACACCACTTATCTAACTTCATCCAAACTCACAATTTACAAAAGTAAAATCTAGAATTCGGGTAAAAGGAGAGAAGACAGGGGAGGGAGAATGAAATTTCCAACAAGAGGCAGAGGCACGTAACAACAATTCGGGATTGTAGATGTTATGGCCAACCCACATTATCATATGCATCCGAACCTTTCGTTTCGAAAGGTAAAACATAAAACATAGATGTAATTATTGAACATACCAAAAACGATGGAGGGAGGCGCCATTTTCATATCCAATTGAACATACCTAAAAATGATGGAAAGAGCGAGAGAGCGAGAGGGAGCCGTATAGCAAAACCAGGCTGGATATCAAGAGCAAGAACGAGCTGGAGCGAGAAGATGGAGAGTGAGAGCCGGAGAGAAATAGGCTGGCCATGGCAAAGCGAGAGTCGGAAAGCTTGAGATAGCCGGAGCACCGAGAGAGCCGGAGAGCGGGAGGTAGCCGGAGATCAAGAGGGAGCCGAAGAGAGGGAGCCTTAATGTTATTCAAATATTCATTATAAATTTTTAAATAATTTATTTAATTAATAGTTTTTATTTTATATATAATTTGTAAGTTTTGTTTTGTTAAAATCTTTATCATCATTTTAAATAATCAAAACTATAATGCGAAGTTTGAATTCTACAATGAAAAGAGAGAGAGTCTAGTGAAAGAGAGATTATTAATTGAATTTTTTAAATTTTTTTGTTGAAATTTTTATTTTATGAAGCGTGTGTCCATATTTAAATATGGATGATGAACCCAATTTATAAAAGAGACAATCAAATCTAAATTTTTTTCAAGGATCCCCTTCGAAAGTTACTGATATGATACCAAATAGTAATAACTAATGGTGATTTAAATTAAATTAAATTTAAATAAGTAAAGGAATTATTTTTTATTGTTTACTTTGTGCATTTATCATTTTTCTATATTTTATTAATATGATCCGCTGACTAATGATTAATTTTCTATCATATAATCTAAATTATTCTAAAGGATTATGTTTTTTTGTCTTCCTCTGTTACTTCTAATTGAGTTATACTTTCAAAATTATAAAATTGAATCCTCACTAAATACTTCATAATATGGGTATCAAAATAAATAATATCATAAGATACATTAACTTCGTGATTTTGCAAGCTAATCTATAATCTACAGTATAACTAGTATATCGATAGTATTCTATGTTAATGTTCCAATCATATTACATTGATAAATTTTAATATTCTTTAATAAAAATAAATAATATTTTTAAGATTTGAAAGTTATGTGTTCGCTTATATAATAAGTCATTGAATTAAAAGGGTTGACTGTACCTTCATTATTTGTAGCACCCCATGATCATCCTTTAATTCATTTTAATTACGTGTTCGCAATTTAGTTACGTATTTTCTCTATGTACTTGTTTTTAACTACAAGTAGGCAAAATTTGAGTATATCAATAATCCAACTCTTGAGTAAAAAGACTACCATAAAAAAATAAATAAATATATATATATATATATATATATATATATATATCATAAGTTTTATTTTATGAAGATCTTTATCATTATTTTAAGTAATCTATGTTATTCAAACACTAATTTGAATTAAGTTAAATTATTAATATGGTTAACAACCTATGCAAATAAAATAGGAAGAAGTGAGTAATATCTAATAAAGCATATAAATGTTCGGAAGAGTGAAGAGTATAATGTATCATACTCTAAGAAATCTAATTTAATTTAGTTTTTAATTTTTAGAGAGAAAAATTAGTAAGGCAAATCAACTTACGGAATTCCCGTACAATACTTATAGAACTCTTAAATATGAACATTATTGATCTAGATACAAGAAACTATCTTTATGCGAGTTCCCTAAACACTATCGATGGATTGAAACCTTACATACTTAGAGAACGAGACAAAGTAATTAAAGAGTCGTTGGCCGAATATATATGCGAATCCAGATGATGGAGAAAGATTTTATATGCGATTGTTGCTCAATCATGTCAAAGACCCATAATAATTTGCACATCTCAAAACTGTTAATGGTATTACTTATCCAACATTCGGAAAAGTCGTAGAAAAATTAAGTCTCATGCATAATGACATCGGTATTCGATGATGTTTAATGGATGCATCCATACCGAGAATATCATCATTATTTCGATGCTTATTTGTCATCTGTTTTGGTATACTATCAACCAATTGGAGTCCGTAACTATTGGGATGAATTCTTTCCATTCATGGCTGAGGATTATCCTTCGACTTCCTCAACAGATCATGATTTTGCACTAAATTATGTTCTACTTGAAATATATCGAATGCTAAAGCGAGTTAGGTCATAAAATTACAAATTTTAACCTCCCACAACTAACTCCAAGTTGATAAAGGGGTTCAATTGTCTAGGGTTTTACATGCTGAATTGTTCAGTGCCAATGGCACATAAAGATATTTATTGTGCCCAAAATCTCAATGATAACCAATGATATGCATTTAACACAATTATGGAGGCTATAGCATAAACAACGGTGTCATGTTTTTTGTAGATGTCCTAGTGGGACAGGAAAAATATTCTTATATCGTGTCATTCTTATTAATATGAAACTTGAAGTCAATTCGGACTCGCTGCAAGTAAACTCTTGAATTGTCTGTAACACTTTTATATAAAGCTAAAATAACACATAAGACATTAGGATGCATTGTCAATATGTAGAAGTGCATTTGATAAAACATGTAGTTATTATATAAGATGAAACCATTGTGACTCACCAACGTGCATTGAGATTATTGATTGTAGTTTTAGAGATATTATGGGAGTAAGTTTCGCAAAGTGATGGTCTTTAATGAAGATTTTAGACAAGTCTTATAGGTTATACCAAAGGGTACTAAAGTTGAGACAATCAATGCATGTTTCATCAAGTGAACATTGTAGACAAATGTTCGAGTACTTCATTTGACACAAAACATGAGGTCTCTACTTGATAAGGAATTTGCAACTTTCTTTCTCAAAGTGGGAGATGGACGTGAATGTATCGTCAATGAAGATATGATCAAGTTGCCACCATCAATACACATATTACCTAATCATGTTAATCCTTTTGATGATTTAATTGATGTGATCTTCCCGATTTGAGTAACTATGTAGGTGATACAACGTATATGACTGACAGAGTTGTAGTCATCCATACAAATGAAGAAGTTCGCACTTTAACCGATAAAAATATTGACAAATTTGCCGAAACCGAAAAGATTTACTACTCTTTTGACTATGTCCCTAATTATGTCAAATATCTATATCAAGACAAATTCTTGAATGTATTACCCTTTGGAGGACTGTCACCACATGCTCATATATTAAAAGTTGGTTGTCTAATCATATGCTCTTGTACAAGTATTGATACAATAAATGACTTATGCAATGAAACTATGCTAATATGTTGTCAATTAAGGGAACATTTAATTGAGACTGAAATGGATATTTGAACTTAGGATCTTAGAAGAAAAACGTCTAATATATAATACATAATATATTATATATTAAATATAATATATAATACATAACATATTTTATATTAAGTAATATATAATATCATTTATTTTTATTATCCAAATTATACAATCTTAGTATTATTTTGAAATCAAAATCCTTTTAATTCGTTGCACGTATGCGTGCAAATCTAAGCTAGTCAAATTCATGCAAAGAAGTTACGATGGCCAAAAACAAAAAGATCCCTACTAAATTCCCAATTCAATTCAAACTGAAATCAAAACAATAAATTCAAAAATAAACATTTACCGCATGAAAACGATTGAATTGTCAATCAGATTATGCGGACGCTACAAACTTCAATCGTCGATCGCCTTAGGGAGGCTTTAAAGCGGTGATCATCGATGGGTTTTCGGTGAAACAGCTGAGATGAGAGAGAAACCGAGATCGCTATGGACAAGAAACGTAAGAAGCAAATGAGGGTGTAAGTTTCTCTCACTGAAATTGAATCTCGAAAACTCTTAACGTCGGGATTAAGGATTTGAACCCAACCTTTTTCCAAAATTTCAGGCGGTTTTCCATTCATTTATTTTGTGAGACGGGGGGCAAAAAACAATGTTTTTTGTCACTTATCGCATAAACAAGGAACATACGAAGCCGTTAATTACCGAGAGATAAATGTGATTTAGCTGTTTGAAGTTACGTGAAAAAGTAAATCTATTTATATTTATGCTTGTTTATGTTCTTTTATATTTTTTTAATGTTTTTTATTTTTGTTTATCTTTTTTATGATTATTCGTTTTTTGTTTTAATAACTTATTTCTATTCGTTTATGTTTTTTTATATTTTTCATTTTCGTTTCTGCTCTATTATATTCGTTTCTACTCTTTTATGTTCGTTTCGTTTATATTTATATTTATGTGCGTTTTGTATGTAATTTCGAACAGTGCCTTTAAGAGAATTTGAACTGTTGATCCATAATTGTACAAAGTATCCATTGTACACCTCGAGTTATACTCACATGACATATGTGAATAAATAACTAGACAAAAGGAAAAATATGCAAGTTTTGTTGGCCAAACATAATGATGTCGCATATGGGAGTGGAATTTGAAATAAGTGTAGCCCACATGTGGGAATATATTCTTCGCTTCCCATCCCACAATTCAAGTTTTTGGATTGACAATTTATCCCTTCTTCACCCCTAATTTAAATTATCCAATAAAAGTTTTCCATTGGGTCCACTACTAAATATATTTTTTTAATTTATTTGTGTCAATAAGCTTTAAATATTAATTTACATAATTTTCGTAAAATTAAATAATTAATTTTATGATTGTAAAATTAATAAATAAAATGCACACATGAAATTAGTAATTTTAGTTGATAGTAGGAGTATATTAACAGAGAGTTTAAAAAGCTTATTGCAACTACACTAAAAAATCTTTATAAAGAACAAGTATAAAAGTTCGACATTTTTTAAAAAGTACAATACTTTGGTGTGGCTACAAAAAAATTAGAATATAAAAGTTTGTAAGAAAAAAAATACAAAATGAAAATTTGACAAAAGGAAAAGTACAATATTCAACCAAGTCTTGACGAGCCATATTTTACTTCCATATTTCTTCAACCAAGTCCGCTTGCGAAGTCCATGTACTTCGGAGTTTATTACTTCTATTGATCTTCCTAGGTAAGTTGAATAACACAGATGATACTCATGTCGAAGATTAAGATCCTGGATACTATCCTCCAGTTAATCGATTCAAAAGAAATGTCATACGTATCTCGCTCATCCTTAATGATCATATTATGTAGAATTATACATGCTTTTATTATATCCCACATGACTTCTTCCTTCATGTAAGGGGAGGGTCACGTACTATGGCAAAGCGGGCTTGTACGTAACACACCAAAGGCTCTCTTGATATCCTTTTATAACTACGTCTTGATCTTGAGGAAATAATTTTGCCTTTGGGCCTTGTGGAAGGGAGATAGTTTTCACAAATGTCGCCCCATTTCAAGTAAATATCATCTAATAGAAAGTATCACATTTTATATTCATGATCTTTGACGACATAACATTTGGAAGCCCGAATTTCATACAACTCTTGGAAAACCGGTGACCGTTGGAGGACATTGATGTCATTTAGACTTCCTAGAAGTCCGAAGAAGGCATGTCATATCCAAATATCATAGGAAGCGACCATTTTGAGAATGATGGTTGGGACCCTATAAAATCTTTTAGCAAACGATGTTTTCCATCCCGTTTGGCAGTTTTCCACTCCTGATGCAAACAATTGACACAACCCAACATACCGGGAAATCATTGGCATCAACCGCTGTTGATAAATGATCAACATCAATTTGGATTGGTTTTCTTAAACACTCATTACCAAATACTGCAAGGACACCTTTGGCAAATTTTTCTAAGCACTACAGTGATGTGCTCTCACCTTCAAGTATTCATTAACACAATCGACAAATATACCATAAGCAAGCATCCACATAACTCGCAGATGCACTTTCTCGAATAATGTCTCCGTATTATAAATCTTCAATGGAATTGATCTTCATCGTAAATTGGATCTTCTATGAAGTAATCTTCGTATAAGAACTCATGAGCTTCTTCTCGATTTATTTTAGTACATCTTTTCTTTCTTCGAGGTTTATATGATAATGATGCGCGCTTCCCTAGAATAGCTTCTCGAACCTTCGCAAAAACATTTCTTCATCATTAAGAAGTTCTTCCGAAATAGGTATATCATCATCGTATTATTCAAAGATAAAGATCAATCAATTTAATGAGGAGGACGAGGATGAGAACGAATCTTCCATTTCCAATCACCTACGACCAAATAATTATATGTACGAATGAAAGTCAATCACGTGAGATAAATGTGTAAACAACCGAAGATTTTATTTCATAACTTAAAATCATTACAAGATAGGATTTCTATTCAAATGTGGATAACGGTTAAATAATCCTAAGGTGCTTAGAATTATCCTACGAGTGCCATTAGCTTACATCTAAGAAAATGCAAGTTATTTGAAATTTCACAAACATAATAAACTACTTGAAATTATCCTAAAGTGTCATTCTCTTGCATCTAATCTCTTCCAACATCCGTTCAAAATAAGGACATCTTTCGCTGACATATGGTTGAGATCTATAGCCATGATTTTATCATCATATTACCTCTTCTTCAATTCTTGCTTTTGCTACTTGTATTTCATCTTGCTTTGAAACTCATCCTCCTTCGATTTTTTATCCTCATCTCTACAGCGAATTGCTTCCACGCATGCACCTGCCTTATTTTCTTGAACTTTAACATAATCATGGAGGACTTAATGTTTATCCACAAGCGCTAAGACGAGATCAACTTCGAGGTCCGCTTTTCTTTCCCCTTCCTCTTGGCCGTTTTTAGACCCATTGGGTAGCTAATCCCATCCAATTCTTCAACACTATCACATTCGGCACTAAGGTTTGATGTACAAGTGCCCCCTATGTCATCTGCTTTTTTACGATCCCGGTGAGGGAATAGGAGCCGATGAGGGTGTAGATTTCTCAACTAATGTCTTCCATTTCGGTTGGTCTTTTAGCACATAATACCAATGTTCAAACTTAAACTTTTTACCCTTTCTTTGTTCAAATATATCATGAGCACGAGTGATATTGTATTTTACGCTTGTCCCACTAATATTGGTTCGACGTAATTCTTCTATGATCCTTGTCCACTTCGACACCATCTGTTTCCCCCAATTCCAACACATGTTGCAAGTCTTGCTTGTTCTCGAAAGAGCTCCTTATGGGAGGTTGCTAAAATTCTCAACCACTCGAGCCCAAAATGACTTTATCTTTTGGTCGGCCTCATAATAAGGTCGACGCCAACGTTAAATCCAAGAAGTAATCAACCATTTGTCCTCTTCTGATTTCCATTCTCTTGCTTCATGAGAACCTCCTTCCACGTCATCATCTACCAACTCGTTTCTATCATTACCATTTCTTGAGTTTCTTGCCGTTAATGGGTGATTAGGTTGATTAGGGTTAGGTGGGAGTGTTGAGTTCCCGACCCTCGAAGGGCGATTAGGATAATGTGGGGTTTTGTAAGGATAGTTTGATAATGTAGGATATTGGAAGTAATGCGTATCATTTTAATTTGGTCCATAATCACCATTAAGGGTGTGCAAAAAAAGAACAAAAAACCAAAATCGAAAAAATGATCCGAAAAATTGAACCGAATAATTTTTTTTTAAAAAAATTGGAGTACAAATAGATCTTAATGTTATGGAATGGGAAAACCCTAGTTTTTCGGCCTTTTCGATCTTTTCTTGTACCCCGCTCAATATTCTCATGCTCTCTTTCTCACCTCTTCAATCTCCTCGGTGAGAGAGGAGTTCTCACAAGGCCTCCATCTCCCACCTTTCTCTCTCCTTTCCTTTTCTCTCTCCCCACTCTCTCTCTCTCTCTCCCACGCTCCTCTTGACCCTCCCCAGGCGTCGGTGTCACGGTGATTGTTTCCTTCCCATTGGATCCGACGAGTGCAACTCAATATTTCTTTGTCGTGTTCGCCCCTCCGATGCCCTTATGCTCCAAGATTTCACCAATTTCCCTTTTCGTTTGTCGGTCTCTTTTTCAAATGTAGAGTCTTCAAGTTTCTATAATCGATTTTTTTGTAATTTATGAAGGTTTGTGGTCCTTTTCTAAGGAAGAAGGTTTTCGGAACCCAGATTTGAATGACTTTGGGCTTAGTTTGATTCTGAGTCTTTCGTGTAGAGAGCTGAGTCCGTATCTCTTTCTTTGGACAGTCTTTGACTATGTGATCCTTGCTGCCACATTCAAAACAGCCCGAGTTCTTAGTCAAAGAAAACTTTGAAGGAGATGAGTATTTACCTTTCCTATCCTTCTTGTCTTTCCTGTAGAACTCTTCTTTGGCTTCTTATCCCATCTTTTGTGCTTCATCATTCTCTTGAAGCCTTTCGCAATAAGTGCCATGGGATCCTCTTCGAGTCAGAGGAACTCAGATCTGCTTCTCTGGTTTCGAGGCTTTCAGCGCTATGTTCTTTTTGGTGCTGCCCTCAGCATCCTCCTCTTCCAGGTGGATTTCATGAGTGAGAAGCTTTCCAATGAGCTCGTCCGGCTTTAGAAGTGATAGGTTCCGAGCCTCCTCTATGGCAATCACCTTGGGACCCCATCTTTTCTTGGGTAGACTTCTGAGTATCTTTCTGCACATTTCCTCGTGGGAAATCTTCTTACCCAGAGATTTGAGATTGTTGGTAATCTCAATAAATCGAATGAACATCTGAGTGATGTTCTCTTCGGCTCCATCTTAAATAGCTCATATTTGTGAAGATATTGGCTGATCTTCGCTTGTCTGACCTGGCTTGTACCTTCATAAGTGTTGACCAGTGTGTCCCACACTTCTTTGGCTGAGTCACAGTGCAGACACTCGGTTGTATTCTTCTCGAGCTGATGGCGCACATAAGAATGTTCATTGCCTTGAAGTTCTTTCTGAACTTCTCTGCTTCACCTGGAGTAAACTCGGCCTTTGTCTTGGGAACGAGTCTAAATTCTTCTGTCTTCATGGGAATGTAGTTTCCTTGTTGTATGATGTCCCAAACATCTTCATCATGATCCAGGAGGAAACATTCCATGAGTTTCTTCCAGTGTACGAAGTTGGATCCTTTGAATTTTGGTGGTCTGCTGGAAGATCTTCCTTCATCGAACTCTCCGTTGTTCTCGAGCCATTTGATCTTTAGACCTTTGGATGGTTAGATCCTTTCCGAAAGGCTAGGCTCTGATACCAATTGAAGGTTTGCTCGAGGAGAGACTAAGTCACCCTAGAGGGGGTGAATAGGGTGATGGAAGATTTTTATGAAAATCAAACTCTTTTGAGCAGAGGACAGACGAAACGCATTCCGAGTCTAAAATGGGGTCAGAAAAGTATGAACTCAGAATTGCAGTGAGGAGTAAAGAAGCGAGATAAAGCTGAAGCTTTGAATGTGTTCGAGTCTAGAATGTACTCAGAAAGTAAGAACACGAAAGTACGTGGAAACCCTCCTGGGGCAGAAAACCACGGACCGTGCTAATCCAAGCACGAAGTCAAATCCACTATTTTGAGTCCACAAAATACAGTAGACTGATCGAACCCGAGTTGCTCCCTTAAACAACTCCTTACAAGTTTTCCTAGACTCAGAAATTCCCTTATCTCGATCTAGTACTTCCTAGCTGAGATAACCCTTACAGCTAGGGACAACCGAGCTGAGTTAACCCTTACAGCTCGGTCAAGGGACCTTACTTAGAGAGTAAGAAAAGAGTGTTTGTAACTAAGTACAAGACCTTACAACTCGTAATATAATGAATTACAGAGTGGGAGTTGTAAGTAGAAGATTGAGAATGAATACAATGACTTTTGCTCAAGTATGTGTATTAACAATAGGTTTGGCAATCTTCAAGTCTTGAGAGTTGGCTTCTATTTATAGATGACCAGGCGGCATAGCCGTTATCTCCATCTTCGGACTGGAAGTACCTTTATGACCGTTGTTAAGGACTTTCGAGTCACTCAAGAAAGTCTCCGTTGAGATATGAACGTTGAGCAACGGTTCTTGACTGCTTTGGAAGTCCCAAAACCACTGGTGGTGTCTTGAAAGATGAGGTGGAAACCACCGTTTAGCTTGGCGTTGCAGTTTTCCAGTTTTGGAAACAGACAGCTACCGACGAAATCTTACGGGGCTAGGTCGGAGGTGGAAAAAGCCTTGTCTGCTGGTGATTTGACGTTTTGAAGCTGGTTACTTTTGTATTTTCAAAAGGTGTGGCCTCGTTTGAATAACCTACAAAAGTAAATCAAATTGGTTCTCAAAGTATAAAATACTTTGGTCCAAGATTAGACACGAGATAATAATATAATTAAGATAATTAAGTGACTAATTATCTAAGTCAGAAAAGGAATGAAATTTTACGAGTCTAATATCCATGAAACTCAAAATTCCATCCGAGTTAGTCTAAGCGAGAATCAAGTTACATAAAGAACATCAGAGTGAAATAAACTTGATCTAGACTAAGCATGGTTCGAGACTAGAAGCGCTGACTATAACGAGAATAAGACCTGTAACATGGAGTCGGACCTGAGTGCGGTTATGCGAATACTAGTCATTTGAACATGCAATAATTCTAAGAGATGAGAGACTCGGAGCTGAGTGAGACAACGTGAGTGCATATCTGTTTTACGAGTCACTCGAGAGACAAGCAAGAAATAATTGCTATATCACTTAGAGGAAATACTATATCACTCAGAAAAGTTTCTAAGGTACAGAGAATGCCTTGGAATCAAAACTCTATAAGTGAGAAATTCTTATACCTGATTCCTTTGATAGAACTCGAAATGTACGGAGTAAAGTCGAGTCTTC